>JABJVR010007763.1:0-11222 GCA_025773905.1 Chitala chitala | reverse complement strand
AGGGGGTGGCTGTCAGCCGACAGTCGTGGAGAGGGAGAAGGATATATATATATATATATATAAAATCATATATATATAATCATATATATATATATATATATATATATATATATATATGCTGTTGATTTTGAAAATATGTATTTAAAGAGTCTGCAAATCTTTATATACTTCAGCCAAGAAAAACTAACAAAACTAAAAATAAGATTCACATCTGCAAATTTCGCTGTTACAATTTTAAAATTTTGAATTGCTAACGTAATGGAAAATTCAACACATTGCTAATACATGCAGAGCATCTTTGACTTGATCGTGGTTTCTTATACAAAAAAAAAATGGAGAAAAAGCAGCTCAGTGTTGCTTGTGGTTTGTTAGATCTGACACTACATCAGAAGAGATGGCCAGCAGGGACGTAGTGAGAGGGGCAAACGAGGATGTCAGCTGTACCAACCACTATCTTAAAGCAGTTTGGCTGAAAGTTTGATAAGAAAACGTCTGCAAGTTCATATGGGAATGTGTGTACCATAAGAACTGAATATAACTCGCAAATTTCCCATTTTCCAGTGTGATAAATTTGGTCATGTTTAAGAAAGACTAAACAGACGTGGTATACCTTTCCAAGTCATTGAATATTTAGGGCTTCCTCCTGCTTACACTTTTTTTTTTTGTTCATATGCTGTGGTTTCACAGCTCAGCCTGCAGCAGTTTAAAGGTTGGAAATTATGCAAAAAGGTGCAAGTGTCGCGTGAAGATGTTCGAAACACTACCAATCCTGCAAATAGCAGGTGAAGAGAAAAAGTGTTTCTGGTGGAAAGAGACTGTTGTCTTGACTAGCTGTTGGTGCATTTGCCTTCTTTTCATTACAGGATTTGGACTATGCATTTAATGCATGGCTGGGAATGCCATGGAGACATGCATACTGTTGTGATACAGCAACATGCTATAGCTACTCCAGTTTGTTAAAATATCATCAGCTGTTGCTATATTTGTTTAAAAAATCCAGATGCCTCTTCAGTAGCACTTTAAAATAAAAAATAAATCCTGAGTTAAAAAAAATAAAAAATTAACAGTTGAATGTTACATTAACTGTTTCATATTGGTTCATATTTGTTTCCTCCTGCAAACATCCAGATACTGAATTTCAGTGTTTCCAGTGACACATTCTATGTCTGTCATTCTTACCCTCCGTCTAGTACAACAAGGTCACTCGCATGACTTGAGTTTCATACAAAGGCGACTGGAGAATCTCACACACTGCTTATTCTGTATTTTCCCCCCATGTACCATTTGCCGAACAACTGATAAATGTCTGAGGAAACCCTGCCTGTGCCAGGACTTAATATGACAAATATCTTAACCTAAATTTTAAACCACACGTATGCATAACGCACAGAAACTATGAAACTAAATAGAGCATACCACAGGGAATATGCAAACACACACTGATACACGAACAGTAACAATACTGTTGGCTCAAATGTAATATAATGTTACACTTGATCAGACATTATTACATGATATAGCAAATATCAACACCCAAAATAGAATAAAACTCAATTAATAAAAGCACTCGTTAGCTTTACATTTGAAATTTACCGAAATGTTTTGACAGTAACATTTCTGTAACATTTTTGTAAGGATAAAATTGTGATTGAATGGTTTTAGTGTCATCCGACACAGATAGATAATACCCTTTGATCTTACGTTATCTGACAATGTTGTGTTTTGAAACTTAAATTGCAATGGCAAATTTACAGCATCTAGAAGCAAGTTTTCCCGGGGCACTAAAAACAAACAAAATCAATGCCAAAATGTACACTTTTGAAGGTGGTTGGGTGCTTGGGCTACAGCTTGCTTCTCTGCATCTTGAGTTTGAGTACTAAAAAGTCTCTGTGACGTAACCTCTAACTAATGAGAGTCACTACAGAGAAAGTACTAGAGGAGTGGCTGTTGAAGCAAATCCTTGTCACTGCATGTGGCAGATAGAAGCACTTTCCAACATCACACCAGATTGTTCCC
Organism: Chitala chitala; assembly: GCA_025773905.1. Lineage (NCBI taxonomy): Eukaryota > Metazoa > Chordata > Actinopteri > Osteoglossiformes > Notopteridae > Chitala > Chitala chitala. Next base: position 9,206 of record JABJVR010007763.1, on the reverse strand, counting down.
TGAATGCAAAAAATTTACTGCGTCTAATCAAAGTGAATTTGAATGTTTGGGACTGTCTTATGCAACCAGAGTAATTTTGCCAAAGCTTACAGCAATAATAAAGTTCACACAACATGCTTAGAGAATAATAAAAAGGACAAATACATTTCCTGAATCCCACAGGCTACTTAAATGTACGTCTGGAAGTTGAATCATGTCAGTTGAACTTCTTTCTTCTTGATATGAACGTTTCACTACTCATCCAAGTAGATTCTACAGCCTGACTCTAAATTGATCAGGGACCCCATATTTATGCTCCAGGGTGGTTAACACACTTGGATGGGCTCGTTGGCTGAACAATGGCAGAGAGTATTTGGGATGTAAATGTACTGACTCCTGCTCCCTTTGTTCTATGCAAGAGAGTCGTTAAAAGTTGCTAACCTGGAAGTGTGAAGTGGCCTTAATATTCCTGGGGACTGATGCAAGAGCCGCATGAAAAATAGAGGACAGGTTGTGCCTGAGGCCTCTGCCTCTATTAACTTAAGAGAAGGATTTTCAGTTTTTGCATCTAGAAGAATCGTGTCAACTGGACTTCTTTGTTCTATCAAGAAGAAAGAAGTCCAGTTGACAAGAAGAAAGAAATCCAGTTAACAAGAATACAGAAGTCCAGTTGACAAGAATACAGAAGTCCAGTTGATATAATTCAACTTCCAGAGAGCTCCACCTGGATGATTATTAGTCATTTAGCAGATGCTTTTATCCGAAGTGACTTACATTTCATATGCACGTTACAATGAGCTAGCACAGGGTGTCTTGCTCAAGGACACCAGGTGGCTGGGCTGGGATTCAAACCAGGAGACTTCTGCATCGCAGCCTGATGTGTTACCCACCTGGATGACTCCTTATCAACATACTTAAATGTACATTTCATGGACAAAATAATGTTAAAATAGTTTACGGTTTTGAAATGTGCATCAAATTTATTCAATACATCAGCTCTTTTGCAATTTCAGAAGTTTTGCAAATTTTCTGGCAAAGTCTGACACTATGAGTCTGTATTAAAAACATGGGTTTGTTGTTGTTGTTGTTGTAGTGAAAGCAGTTTGCAATAATATGTTCTGTGTTCTTTTTTTCATTCATATATGTGTGACTTGTTCATTAACCTTGGTTTGAACTTGACTGAAGTATGACTGAAGACCCCTAATTTCAAAACTACTTTAGGGCGTATTTATTTGATGCTTTAGTGTGGTGTTTGTCAAACAGTCTTTTGAAGACTTCTAAAAGAATAACTATGCAAAGATTTTGCACTGATGTGAAAACCACAGGAAAAAGAAAAAAAAACTGAAAAAAACTTGTTACCCATGAAGCCTTGAGACAATGTGGGTAATGACTAATGCCAAACTGCATTTGTGATGCAATGCAGTTAGGAAAATCAATAACACAAATGACAATGAGACGGCAGAGGTGTTGGTGCAAGAGGGCACACCTGCCCCCTCAGCAGCCCTCAGCAGTGTACAGGCAGTCAGTTAAGTCAGGTACGGAGAAACCAACCTTGCTCATGGTTGAAGGGGGAGGTTTAAAGGAAGTGTAATGGGCACTCAGTGACATATGTGAAGACAAAGTGAATATGTCATCAGCAGTACAGCATGTCAGAGGAAAGAGTTTACTCAGGAAGAAACCCAAAGAGCTACCTTTGATTTAACTGACAAAGCCTCTGAGAACCATAATTAGTAGGAAACATATCACCAAATGCAGCCTGCAGTATTCACAAGAAAAAGAAACAGGGGAGACTGACTCAGAAAATACAGGGCATGTCAGGGAGCTTTCTTTAATACTAACAACAATGCATTTACAGTAATTTAACTATTTGTTAGCACAGGAATCTCCTATCACAGCAGATCCTTCTACAAGGCTTGACTTGTAGATGATCTCTAAATTACAATGATATTTGTCAACCAGAGATGTTGACACCATACGACCATGCCCATTAAATAAGATTGAAATTTACAGTTTTATCAGCTGATACAACTATCTCCAGTTTATGCTAACAGAAGTTTATAAATCTAAGAGGGTTTGACTTAGAATATCATATAGCACATCACTCACTCTGTGGTGGGTTGACGCCCCGCCCTGGGTGTCCCCTGCCCTGTGCCCTATGTGTTCTGGGATGGGCTCCAGGCTTCCCCGTGACCCCTAACAGGGTGAAGCAGTATAGAAGATGACTGACTGATCTTGTGAAATACTTTTGAAATACTTTGTGACTGGCCTGTTAGTATAAGGGCTGTATGAGCATTCTGTCGCAGATAGGGCTTTGCAATTCTTTGCCTTGGCCACCTAATAATATGGATTTTAGTCGAACTGGTAGAGCTTTGCAATTCTTTGCCTTGGCCACCTAATAATATGGATTTTAGTTGAACTGGTGTCTGACTGACATTACTTGCTAAACGTACAGTCAGACATGTATGATATGATATGATATGATATGATATGATATGATATGATATGATCAGAGGTAATGCAGGATGGTGGAAATCTTGGACAATTCCAAGGGTCAGAGACTGACAAGGGCCTTAAAAACATAAGAATGTAGAATATCATTTTAACATAAAATACAACACAGTATTTCTCATAGGGCCCAAAATTTGTAGCGGTAGCCCTGGATATGATATGATATTTAAAAAGTACAGTTTTTAACATTTTAAAACTATTCCGTTGAACAATTTAACATTTATGTACTTCTTTGTTTAGTTAAGTAACAATTGTAAAACTACATATTTAAACTGAAAACTGACAAACTGCTTGTAAAACAATAGAAAAAAAAATCTTCAGGGAATTAGGACATAATTTTTCTGTATTTTTAGAGGGATAAATATTTATACATTCTTTTTATGTAAATGAATGTTATTTTACTGTATGTACATTTGTCATTAAATTACAGACATTACAATTCTATGTATTTTTGCATCACTACTATGAGCATCCATCCATCCATCTATCCAACCATTATTAAAGCTCTTACCCTAGTTGGGGTCACAGGTGATCCAGAGCCTATAGCAGCATATGTGTAATGGAACGCTGGCCTGTTCTGTGGGATATAAGTAAATGGACACCACAAAAAACCATTGTACAAGTCCAATTTGCTTATTGAACTCTTCTTCAGTAAAAAAGATATAATGTAATATAAGTTATTCATTTCAGGCTGGCCAACTGAAGTGTTAGCTAATATTGAAAAGGTTTTTAAACAGGTAATGATGAATGTTTGACTCAGTTTACCCACCTATCTGTTTGAGTAGGAAATGTTGGGACACTCGTCAAAGCACCTGAGTTCACAAGGCTACTGGGTAAAGTAGTTTAGGGCATGCCCATCTGCTGATGGGTGAATCCAACCATAACAGACAGGGGAAGGGGGGAATTGTAATATGGACAAATTTATGTAAACATAAACATTTATTTATTGTGCTGTATAAAGGTATATTGATTGTTGTAAACATGTTACATGGTAATTTATCTGTACAAAGTCTGAGTATTTTAAACAGTTTTGTATTAATTTTATAATAATTGTAATGCCTTAAAATGGTTTCTGCCAGCAACTATTAAAGGAGGTCAGGCAAGGTTTCTTGAGAACAGGTGTTTTTAGTGCTGGAGAAGAGTGTTTGGCAGGGTACCTGTGATTGGACTCCAGTACCAGAGTAGTTTGTTAAAAGCCATGTATTATGTAACTTAGTTGGTAATAGATTTTTTTTGTCCTTAATTTGTGGTTTTCCGTTATTATTATTTTTGGGCCCTGTGCACTGGGTGGATCTTCAGGACAATAAATCTCAGGCATTTTTTACCATCTACCCGCTGGCCACCATGGCCATCCTCTAACAATATGTAATTTTCTGTTCTGTAATCACAAATAAACTGGCCTACATTAGAAAATGGATGTCACAAATCCACCCAAAGCTATACTGTTGTGTTGCAGTTACATGACTTTCCCAGATAATATGTAGGGGAGTAGGTAATAAAATGTCCTTACAAGCCATTCACACATGTATGAAAATAGCTTGTTAAAATGATAAAAGGAAAGCCAGTGAATTGTAAAGTTGTAATTACAATACTGCAAATGGAGGGGTTTTTAGTTAATGTGAATCTAAGTGTAGTAATTTTCAATCCAAGATTTGGAAACATTTTTGTGTGTTTAAGTGTAAATACACATTTTTATGACACCATCTTTTGATCTTTGAATTAAATGCAAATTTGCCAGTTCAGTTCCCTGTGTCTAATGATTGTATTTATATTAATTTAACCAATAAACTGAAATTGTCTTAATTCAGATAAAGCAAGTTAATTGTACTGCATTGTAATCCCTATCATTAACTTGATTGACAGTGTTACAACCAATCATACACCCAGTCTTCCTTTTAACATATCCTAATTCTGAGCGCGCGGCAGTCTCATTTCTGCAAAATCCAGGCGCTCGAAGTTCGTTAGAAAACATTGGCAGTTCAACCAGGTGGTTGAAGGATGTAGTCCAAATAAGTCACTTTTAATTTCTGCACACGAATACTACAGCTCAGTGAAACACAACATAAAGCAAGGTTCTGGAGAGCGTCAGGAAACATCGTAAAGGTACGTAAGATTTAGTTATTCTTTGACGTTACTTTCTGTCAGGTGCTAGCCTAGCCATTTTCTGTTCGTAATTTGCTAAAGGTACAGTACATTTAAACACAAAATGCTTTGTGTATTTAACGCTATTTGGTTAGTAACTACTTCCCCTCCCCTACAGGTTTTTAAGTATTTTATTAAAAGTAAGTAATCGACTTAAGCCATTACATATAGACAGCGCGCCATCATCTGATTTTCCCCCCCAACCGGTCATTGTAATATCACAAGTATCAAGGTATTTTTTCCTGTTTTGCGGCTGCACGTTCAGATAACGCAAAAGCTGTCACCGAGTCTTAGGTTAAAATGAAACTAATGAGCAATGTGCACATTCTAAAACAACAGGAAGTCATTTGCGTTTTCAGGTGACAAGAGGGCTCATTTATTGTGAGATTCTTTGTTGTCAGACATTGGGAATCTGATATCTTTTGACCTATCTAAAGTCACGTGTCTTAGAGTGCATCGCCCATTTCAAGAGTATGGCAGGACATTTTTCCTGATGTCTTCATTTACTGCCCAATCGTTTGACGTGGCCTTAACTGTAATTGTTTTACACAAGGTATCAAGTATCTCATTCTCTCCAACACGCTCCACGCATTGTATGTGGCACTATTCTAATCAAAAATTGATGTGGTTATGACACTTCACAACCTTTATGTATGCATTTACTTTGGTTTCTAAAATGCTGATAATTATATACCAGTTATAATTCTGAAGGAGTTATAAACTGTTGTAAAATTGTAAAGTATTTCTGTGTGCAGGGTCAGCCATTTGTCACAGACCTAAAACAAATGCACAATACTGGAGCTCCACCAAGAGAAGTAATGTAAATATCACAAATGTCTGGAACAATATAGATAGGACAGATAGTATTGCTACAAATGAATACCATGTGTGTTTATAACTGCAAGACGTGTTTTATGTAAACTAAATATTTTAGGCCCATGTCAATATAAGAAGGCCTATTTAGTAAAGAATATTATTTCTGATTTATGTAAAGTGGGATTTCAATAACGTTCAAATGCCTGCGACTACATGACAAAACCAGTTTATGACATCTGAAAAACTTATGGGGAAAAAAAAATCACTATTTCGTTGAGTAAACTATAGACAGTACAGGTATACTAAATATTTTTAACATGTTAAATTCTAGTAAGTGTTGAAACAAATGCTTCCAAATTTAACGCAAATTTACCAATGAATTGTTACCGATATGCAATAAAATAACACTACTGAAAACCGGTTTAATAATGCATATCTTTAATTGGATATACCAGCAAGTGTGTTGTGACCGATGGCAAGTAAATGTAGAGTGAATCATTGATAGTTCTGGAAGGTTTTAATATGTATGAACATTTAGCATGGCATATCACCTTAGCCCTTAAGTCGTGATGCCAGTTACTCCCCCTAATGTCGTGGCTGCTAAGTAACAAGTTGGACACAACAAATTGCTTTTCTTAAACCTTTTACTTTTTAAAACCTTTATCATGATCTCCACCGAATTTTTAAAATTCAAATGCTGTATGTTTTATGTAAGGTGAAAGCTTTATTGTGAAATGTATACAAGTGAAGTACGACAGGCATGAGGCAAAAGGGTGAATTTTAGTAACAAAAAGTTTAAAGAGAAATGACAGCATGCAGATCAAGTGGGAGAGCAAGAGGCAAGACACAGAACAAGGCCAAAGCATTGAGCTCAGAGGTCCGAGATTAGCTCAGGAGATGTATCCCGGGTAGAGTTTATAGGGTTGACAACTAGCTCCAAATGAGCCCCGTCTGAGCCAGATCAGTGGCAACTGGTTGACTCTCACAAATGATTGTATGGCACCACCTAGTGGACAATAAAGTTATATTTACATACTTTTTTTCATTTAGCAGATGCTTTTGTCCAAAGCGATTTACAGATGAGTAACGGTACATATTCACATTAAACGAGGTGGGCAATATCATCTAACAGTAAGTGCAAGCTCTGTCCTATAGTGAAAGTTCATAAGATTCAGTTTAGCAAGATAGTCTAAATTAACTAAAAGGCAAAAAGTTAAATTACTAGAAACACAAGGTATAAAGATAGCATGTAGACATTGGGAACAATAAATAAGAAAAGCTGGTGAAGATGAGGGTCAAGTGCCGAGGTATTCCCTGAAGAGATGAGTTGCTCTTGGTTTTTTTTTTTTTTTTTTTTTTTTGTATTGTTGAATGGGTTTTGCCACTACGTTACAAACACAATGGAAGAAATTATAAAGCAAAGCAAATAACTAGACAAAATACTGTATAATCAGTTGACTTCAAAAGCCAGTGAATACAGGGTCATTGTTGGCGTACACATTGATGCAGCAGGTGGACAACTGCGATGACATTTAGTGATGTGACATGGTGGTGTGGCTTCCTGTCACGAGGTATACCACAGCACACTCACAGTAGTTGTGCAGTAAAACTACGTCCGCAATTACCAGAGGGAATGACAATACTGTTTTTTATTCTTTTATTTTTACGCGACCAAAAACAACGACGCACACAAACACCACACACTCTTTTTCGTTACTCATTCAAACTCAACTGTCACAAACCGTCACTTTCAAAAACAGAACATGTATACACTCCTCCTCCAGGTTGTTAATGCCAACGTATGTCACCACTTCCAAACAGTTCACCGGCAGCCAAATAAAACATCAGAATCAATCATTTCAATACATTACAACTATAAACATGTTCAAACAAAACATTTCACAACAGTAGTGGTTAGTCAGATGACGTGCTTCAACTGTATTGGTGGCACATAGGTGGTGACATTTAAAAGACTGAAGGAATGTTTTCAGAACATTGTGTTACATTTTGACCGGTTAACTTGACTATGATTGACTCCAGCTCGTGTTCTTCTGTTATTTCCATGGTTTTTTTCTCCAGTCACTCGCACTTCTTCATCTGAGTCTGGCATCAGTGCCTGGTAGCCTCCCAAGAACTACAGACTCAAGGTAATTACACTGATGTTTTCAGAGGAAGAAGAATCATAGCATTTTGATAGGTGAGAGGAGGAGAAGGAAACAGGAATTTCACGCACAGTCAAGGGTACAGTGGACCATTTGGTATGTGCACCTAAATATGATGTGCCAATACCCTGGACTCATTAATGTGACTGAGCTGTATGGGGGATTGAGGGGAACAGAGGCTTTGTGGCAATGACTGCCATTCAGTATTTCTGCTCAATGGAAAAAGGCAGATAAGTCCAAGGGGCCAGATGCTCATTGAGTGGAGCAAGACATTCCTGTCCGGCCTGAGTTTTGGGGGTAATTTTCCCTTGGTAATTACTGAATGAGGCCATTCTGGCCACTGTTTGAGCAAAAGGTTGGTGGCCCAATCATCCCTGGAAAATAGCATGATGTGTTGCGATGCAAAATGAGAGACGATGTTTACTGTGGAGATGGGCAATGGAATCGGGCTGCATGCTTGCTGTGTGACATTTGAATATAAGAAATGTGGATTCACACACTGAAGAAGGGCTGCTTGCCAGAAACGTTTGTGTTTATTCTTCCACATTAAAATTTATGGTAGCGAGAGTGCTGTCCTTTTGCTTTTTTGAAGTCTTTGTTACTTTTGTGGCTTCAGCACCCTTATCTATTTAATTCAAATTGAGCACGCATTCACATAATACATCTAAAGAATAAAGAATGTTCCCAGCACAAACTGACAAATCCGTATTTTAAGTTGTAATATCTTTTAATGAATGCTATCTTTTTAGTGTTGCCTTTTGTCCTCATAATCCACCAGCTGTTTTTTAGCAGTGCCGATTTAAAAAAAATAATACTGATTTAAAAAAAAAAAAAAAAAAAAAACTGTAATTTGTTTCTTCCTTTTTGCTAATGCGTGATTTACTGGGGCTGTGCACTGACATCTCACTTTTTATGTATGGTATAGCAAAATTGATTAGTCCTTTTTTTGGGGGGGTTATAAAATTTTTATTTAGGAAAAATTGTTTGAATATTTTGGAGATTATCTTTAGTGTGGTATGCAATAAAAAATGGCATTTTTATGAAAAAATGCATTTCGCTGTTTATACACCCACTACTTGCAGAGCTTTCCCAGCCGGTTCATAGCCCTGTACGTGTTTGCCCATGCCCTGATATCACTCCACGGAACACAGTTTGGAAGTGGCTTCAGTATTTATTTTGTGCTTGTTTAATAGTACTTTATTAATCCCAGAGGGAAATTACTTCTCTGCATTTGACCCATCCCCTGAGGGGAGCAGTGGTCAGCCAGACACATGCAGCGCTCATAAGTAGTGGTGGGATTCCCACTAGGCGACTGCTGCATCCAAGCCTTATGTTCTACCCATTGAGCCACCAGGCTGCAATATGATGCAGCATTTACATTGCCACCCCATATAAAAGCTCTGGCCACTATCTGTGAAGTTGAGTACATTTTTACAGTCCTAATTATTTATATTGTATGTTATTTATCAACTTGATGTGCTGATTTTGATTACAATTTAAAAATCACGGTTTCCGCATCGTATTGATTAGATTAGATTAGATTGAACTTTATTGATCCCACAGTGGGGAAATTCTCTTGTTACAGCAGTTTATAGGGAA
>JABJVR010007761.1:0-11224 GCA_025773905.1 Chitala chitala | reverse complement strand
AATAAATCTACAGGAAACAGAGCATATCACAGGCTGTGTAAATACCTCTGAGTTGTTGTGTGTGTGTGTGTGTGTGTTGACTGCATGTCCATGACAATTACAAAATGAATTATTTTTTTCTAGCAAATGCGTCTATCTGAAATAACATATCTACAGTACTTATATTTATCTACAAATTTACATGACTGGGTATAGAACTGGAGAAATTCCACTTTAAATGCCAACAGCAGTGTCTTCTGAGATCTACTCAGCAGGTGTCCTTGACTAACAAACTACCCACTTTGTTGGTAATCTAAGTGTTTTTCACACCTTGCAACTATTCTAAGCAAGTACTGATAAATGAAACCAACTGTGAGATTGGATGGGGTAGGTAATGGATATTGCAGCATTTAATTTACGTTGCTTACAAAAACTAAAACTAAACAGGAAAAGAGCATTTTCTGACAAATTGATTTTATTGATTGCATGATACACAAAACTGGCACTAGGTGGCACTAAAGCATTTCTTTTGCACAGAAAATCTAAGCGCAAATGTAGATTTATCAAAAAAGTAACTGGAGATAGCGATTTTTTTTCTTTTTTTTTTTCAATATTTAGAATTAATTTTTAAAGCATCACATTAAAGCATGCAGGCTCACTTTTAAAGTAAGTTTGCAAAAAGAAAACTTGTTTGCTACTTCAACTGCCCACCAAAAACTTAATCTTAGTAGGCTTTTTAATCACAAGAAATCTTTGCCATAAATGAGTACTCACCATTACAAAATTATATCTGAAAACCAGAACACTAAAACTGAGTGTTTTTGCTCTGAAGCTTGTTTAAGTTTTATCTCTGGACAAATTCTGGATCCATGCGTGGAATCAGGCTAGTGCCTGAACTTCATCATTTTAAAAATGCACTTCTGTTGAGAGAGAGTGCGCTAATGGATATTGTTACCAAAGCAGAAATGAAGATATACCATGCAGTAATGAAGCCTTTTTGATCTGACTACATTAATCTCAGACCGTAGGACATGGTGACAAATTAGATTCCAAATTTCTGCAAATTAAGCAATTACATTCAGTCTTAATGCTGACACATCTTTCTAAATTCAATAATGTTCTAACTCATTCCTATTCATACAATTGCAACTATTGTACAATGGGGATGGAAGAGGGACTGGACTGCTTTTGTTTCACCCCCAGGACTATGTTTTACAGAAAGAGCCCTGTACAAAAATCTTTACAAAAATGTTTAATGAGTTCAGCTGATCATTTATTAATATGTTTCTGATCAAGGTAGCAACAGCAGTAGGTACAATCTCTACAGGAGGAAAGCCAGCCAACTGCCACCCCCCTCCCCCCAACACACACACACACACACACACACACCAAGCTTTCATGTTGTGAAAAGGCGTTCCCTTTCCTGTCAGGATGAAGGATTGCATTACCCTGTTGGATGGACACAGAAAAGAGCCACTTCTGTGACTCCTCGCTGGGTCACTGACATTGAGACTCTTCCTTACTAGGCTCTCAGGGTACTCCACTTCCAAGCCTGGACAGCTCCTTGAGATGAGGACCATGTTGCTAAGGAGAAGTGTCTCCTGATTGGTCCAGGAGCAGCCGCCGTTAGCAGCAGAGCAACTGTGGCTTGCAGCTGACCACTCACAGCCCTACCTATGCAGGTGGGAATGTTTTTTCCTCCAGTGACAGAACACTACCTTTTATTAGGCTGAACAAAAGTACAAAAAGCTGACACAGTGCCTAGGCAGGGCCATTAAAAAATTCCACACAACGCCTGATTTTATTACGCCATGTGTGCCATTACAGCAGTTCATGAGTGCGTAACAAGAACAAAATGGGTTTAAAACCCCGGTCTGCACAATTACGCGCTATAAATCGAAGAGCGAAAGGCTAGAATGTGTTCTTTATGATGTTTAGATTGGTTTGCGTTTCTCTGTTGTGCTCGCCAGTGAAATACAGTCATGGGCGACCTGAGGCTTCCTAGGAAATTTCAGAGATTTTGAGAAACAGTTAAAGTAGATGCTTATTTGGTCAGAGGAAGGCAAACCAGGCTTATGATGTGGGCCTTACTCATGCAGCGTTCAGCCGTTTGCTCTGCCGTACCTTTATAACTGCTGTTTCACATTAAGGTGAAACGCCAAAAAAAGTCATAGTCTTTAAGATTATATTCTTTACAAAACAAGTCAACATTCTATGTTGAATACAATGACAAGTATTGCACCTTCTCATTACTCTTATTATTGTCTGCACATTGGCCTGTTAGAGGCCATTTTCGTATCTTAGTTTTCAGATATTTCTGAAATACATTCTGAAATATATATATAAGCAGCCCCCTGACTTTAGTTAGTTCAGGGGTACCAGTTGTATAAATGTATCAAAGGATGATTAGTGATGACATCACAGCTTGCTCTTTATGTTTGTTTATGTTAATGAAATCTGCCCCTCCTATACCTGCGTGTGAGTGTTATATATCACAGAACCTTCTAGAAGAGGGCAGAAACATGAGGGAGGGTACCTGCTGTTAAAGGTTATGTAGGAATATACAATGACAATAAAGTATTCATATATATGATATATTCTGTGTGTTTTTTATGTATTCATACTTTGCTTATAACCAGACCGTTCTGATCTATGTATGAGAAGGATATGCAGTCTGTGTTTTGAGTTTACCCATATTATATATATCTGAACCCAGATTGTTCATGACAGACCAAGACTGTCTCTGGAATGGCCTCCAGTATCATCCCAGCAGCCTGAGCTTCCGAATGAGGTGCACAGTTAAAACCATTGTCTGATGTCATGTTTTGTGTTCACACACCTGTAAATCAGGGAGCGCTGAAGAAAGGAAACACACAAAACAGCAGGTGACTAAACTCACCCTCAGGCCAGTGCAGCAGCATCCTGCCATGGAACAGTGCGCTCCAGTGTCGGGGAGGGTGATGTGAGCTGCTGGAGTTTTAGCACCTCCCCTTAGGCCAAAGAACACCTTTAATGAGCCTGAGCATGGCAATTTTTGACTTTGCAGCCACATCGAACAGAAAAAAAAAAAACAGCCATGCAACAAGCAGTTGAAGGTGCGTAGGATTCAGCAGACAGGTCATCGTTACGGTCCCAGCAGTGCTGTATAAAGTACCTAAAAGCCACACTTAAGTAAAAGCTCAGATATATTACTATAAAATTACTTAAGTACAAGTAAAAGTAACCCATTGTAATATTACTTAAGTGAAAGTACAAAAGTATCTATACTTAACTATCAAAAGTAGTTTCTGAATAATTGTACTTAAGTATTGAAAGAAAAAGAAGTATCCTGTTAAAAATGCATCCAAATTTTTATTTTGCAGTGCCTTCTTTTCTAAATTAATTATTCCACCACCTAAAATTAAAACAAAAAAAACATATATATGGCCTTCACAGCACTGTAAAAACTGAGGCCTTTAAGACTTAATGAACTATAGTTGAACTGAAATTAATTGAACATAATGATATTACTTTTATCTGTAACATTTAGCAATAACACACTGGCAACACAAAAATCCAATTTTCTTTCCTTGCTATCATTTCTCCATCTGTCTCATCACTTCCCTTTCCCTGAATCTATTAAATCCCTCCTTTCATTCTTAATTTTTAAATTCCTTTTTTACAGGTACAACCCAAGCAGTCCTTACTTGAAGCTGAAAAACCTGCTGCTTAGCCTCAAAACAAGTTGGTTTTCAAACCACAAGAATGAAAAGTGTTGTTGGAGAACGTATGACAGCAGATACAGCAGGTGTTGGAGCAGCATCACTGCTGCTAGAGGAGGATGCTGCTGCTTCTGTGACACCTTTTTTCTGCTGCTATTTTGAGTTTCCCAAACTTTTTACACTGAACTCACAGACTGAAAACTGAAACTTTAGGACTTTTTTTGTGGGGAGTAACAAAAATGCCAAGTGGGAAATGTATCAGAGTACTGGGGTGAAAGTTAAAGTTGATAGAAATTTTAAAAGTTAAGTACAGATGCTCCCTACAAATACTTAAATACTATAATGAAGTACTTTTACTTTGCTACATTACACCACTGCGTAGATGTGTGTATGGGGGAGAGGTGGAGTAAGGGGTCTTACTGCTCAATGGCTATCACACACATATCTATATCTATATCAATATCACTGTCTTCATGGTGTGGAGGAAGGCATGGGGCATTTTTACAGTTTTCACAGTGTTGGGGGCATGGGGCAAGCAGGAGGTATTGAGAAACCATTCACACTTTCTTGTGGTGGTCACTTGCTCACACACACACACACACACACACACACTCACTTACTTCTTGCATCCCTATTTTACAGGTTCTTCTCATCAGAAACAACAACCAGCAGCTTCATGTGTTTAACTCTATAGTTACTGCCTCCTCATTACATCTCACATTAAACCTTTAAAACTAGGAACAATAGTTATAGTGGTTTTTCTTCATTTACAATGTCATTCGCATTGAAAAGTCTTACAGTAAGCTGGATCATGTTAACTTTATATAAATAAATGTATCATCAAAATTGTTAAATCATTCATATTCTGTACCAATTCATTACAGTAAATCAAAATATTACTAATAGTAAGTAATAGTATTATTAATAATATTGCTATTATAACCAAGTTCTTCTGCCAAATTTGAAAGCTAAAAAATCCACTCACATTCGTACATCCACATTTCCTGACAATGTTCTAAAAAAAAACGAATTAACCAAAGTTCTAAAAGGGGTTGGCTGAACAGCTTGGTATTCTTTATAACTGACAGTTACTCGCAGGGTTCGTTACAGTACTTCTGGAATTCTCCACATCGTGCGGGTACACAAGGTCACCTACGCGACCTCCCTCCCAGCTCGACTCCCAGGCAAACTTTCAAGCAGGAAGGTGCCGTGCGTGGAGCGAAAATGGAGCGTGTTTTGCATGAGGCGCATGCCAAGCCTTTCTGGCAGTCACATTTATTAGTGAGAGAAACATCCTCGGAGGGGGGGTGGGGTGGGGGGGGCTCACGTAATAAACTCTGTGGTTGGGGAGGTGACAAGTCAGGTATGGCGGTGTCTAGGTAGCCAGCTGGAGGCACAGATAAGGATGCCAGCAGAGCTAATTGTGGCAGCGTGGCATGTCTGTCCTGTGTGTCCAGGGGAGGGACTGTGGGGTTCTGTGTGCAGAGCTGGCAGGATGTTAGATGCTGCAGAGATGCTACTATACCATACACTGCCTGTGTATTATGGTTAAGGACACGCACAATTATTCTTTTCTGATTCCATAATAATTGATGGTTAATTACATTGAATAAAAGATGTTTAGTAAGTAATGTCAGTGGAGAAGCTGGTGTGGTTTTATTCCACTCCTCCTTACCACAGCTAGGTGGGACAATGGTTATTTTGGCCAGTTGAGGGAACACAGGACCATGGGAGGGATACAGTTCTCAGAGCAGCTGCGAGGTTAGTCCTTCATTTCACCATATGCCCAGAGTAGAGTCTCGTTCATAATAAAAATCATCTTCCAACGCTGAATAAGGTTAATGTGACACACAAATTTATGGAGGCAGTTGCCCTTGGATCCCTAGAGGTCTTTATCTGCCTTGAAAGTTTTTATTCATTTTACATCATGCTTCTAAAAAAAGCCCCCCTGACTTTTTTATTGTTGCATTAATTGCTTTCAAATCGGTCTGCACCTACTGGCTTTTCACCAGGTTCCTAGTCAAGGCAGCTTATGTGAAGGTTAACTGAGGAAAGTCTGATGCGTGGCCCTCAATGCAGCGCTATGTATGGCCGGGCATTAGAAATTCTGGACACTCCCCTGTTTACATTTGTATTCAAACAAAGGCAGAGGAGCGGAAGACACCCGGCTGCTCTGATTCTCCACAGCCGCCTCATGTCACCTGTACAGCAGGCCCGTCTGCCCTGGGCAGGCCTTGTGCTACCAATATCGATGCAGAGCAGACCATGTCACTCTCCAAACCTGTCTATGCTGGCAACCAAGGCAGGACGTATGACTGGAGTTAAGGCCTTGTGTGGATTAGGACTGAACCTCTCTTGTACACTCAGGTTTGGGGGGGTGGCTGAGTTTCAGAAAGCAAGGGTGAAGTAATGCGCAACAAGTGGAGTAATTAAGATGGAGTAGCATTTTTTCTGACACTTGCATACAGTGTTAAATAGCAAGGTTAAAGGACAAAAGCAATAAAATAGTGTGACAAGGGGGAAATACAGAATTAGTATTGCAAAGTATTAGGCTTGGAAAGGTGGGCGTGCTGGCGCAGTGGTTAGCACTGTTGCATCACACCTCCAGGGTTGTAGCTTTAAAGCCCGTCTCTGCTGGGTGTGTGGCATTTGTGTGTTATCCCTGTCCTTTGTGGGTTTTCTCTGCATACTCTGGTTTCCTCCCACAGTCTAAATACACACAGTGCAGGGTGATTGGTGTTTCCAAATGGCTCATAGAGTGCGATTGTACCCTGTAATGGTTGTCCTGTCCAGGGTGCCCCCTGCCTTGTGCCCTTAGTTACCAATGATAGGCTCCAGGCCATTCTGTCACCATCTAAAGGATAAGCTGGATAGTACCAAAAAAGCAGGATCAAATGAGATTTTTTTGGAACATCACATGATGTAACACTTTGTTTTTCAATGCCCACAGCCCCCTTGTTCTCTTGTCTTGTTTCCCTATCACTCGGTGTCTTTCTGGTTAATGGCATTAGTATCATCACCTGGTTCTCTTCTGCATATTCCTGTTTTAGTTTCTGGTTTACCTGACTTTTGGGCCAGTTGTCATGTGAATGTAGTTTTCTGTAATTGTGGTTTAAAGATGTTGAGAATTGTTTGTTCTAAGTTATACTTGTACTTTACCATGACAGAGTTCTTTGCCGTATCTAGCTTCTTTCCACTTCTTATTCCCCTGGTTCCCTGTTTAGTTTCATTCTGTTATTACATAAAATTTCATGGATTTTGTATTTCTGTTTAATAAAACGTCCTTCTGCACATAGACCTCTCCTCTCTCATACTCTCATTTTTACCTGACTGTTACACATGACTATTAACAGAATAAAAAAAGGTGGGCAAAGAAACTATGGCATGGATTTGTGTATGGTAGTTGTTCCAGACTATTTAAGGTGTCTTCACTGTTTTACCACAGTCCAGACATGTGAGCTGACAGAGAAATGGCCCAAAAACGGCTCGTGTGGTAGCCTCCATCTCAGGCCAGTGTTTAATGTATCTACATAAGAGCAAGTTGATATCCCAGAAAATCCCAAAGGTAAGACCTTGGGTTTTATTAGCAAAGCTCATTTCACCATCTTCGAAGTTCAGTTTATGACCTGCAGCAGGAAAGCAAGCTGTTCAATTGTTACCTTGTAAGTCCTGTATTTGGATATGTTTGCTTCTTTAACAACAGCAGCGTAAATTAACTTTCAATAGCACAGACAGATGCAGCCACAAAATTGACAGATCTTTTCAATGCAGGTGATGATTCATCATAATTGATATTTGTAATGTCAGGAAGGCAAGGGGCTTAATGTTAGCAAATGTGTGATGAATGTTTTGAAGCCAAGGCCAATGTGCCTTGTTGTTCGGCCTGTGTTTAATACAGAGTCCAATTCAACATTAATTCTTTCTCCTGTCTGCAGTCAAGCTGCTCTGTTCAGATAAATGTTGTGCAATCACACCAAGCTCCAGATGTTTGTCCAGTTGCATTTCTCATATGCCTTGAACAAATAGCTTTCAGTCAAGGTAGGGAACCCAGCTACAGTCAGCAGTGCGGACCAGAAGGTGAGGAGATTAATACCCGATTCACTGAGCCCTGCCAGCCAAGACAGATGCCCCCCTGTTCCCATCAGAGTTCAGACCTATCACTCCCTAGACGCCCAAGGGTGCACCAACAGCTGTCTGGCTTCTCAACATGGCTGGACAGCCTTAACAGTTATAACAGGAGAGCCACCATGCAAGCGACCCAGAGACCCTGCCAGTCATCTCGCACATGTGATATGCATTGGTGCATAGCCACAGAAGCACCACTGTATGCTGAAAGCCCAATGACAGCTGTAACATTGTACAGGACAGACAGTCACACTTTCCAACAGCACCCCAGAGACATTTATCTAGACAGAACAGACCCACCTTGTTCTCCACGTCTCTCCTCAACCAGGCCTGGACAGTTGTCTTTAGACTAGAGATTACTAGTAACATAGTACTGGTTATTCTGGATCCCTTTAATCAGAAGGAACAACAGAGTTACACACCTATCAGTTTGCTTAGAGCGTGACATAAACCTGTAATTTGTGAAAGAAATATTAGAAGTATGTAGACTTCACTAACAGGTACTCTTTTGAGTTACCTCAAACCACCAGTCAAATGGCAGGCATCTTCTGGGCTTTCTCAACAAGCCCAAACTAGATCTGCTTTGATTGACCGCGAAAAGGTTTAAAACAATTCATTAGACACCTATGAGCCCCACTCGTGTTGGATCAACACCAAGCGAAGTTTGTCAGGACGGTGTGCATCCATTAAAAGCAGCCTTTGTTCCAAGGTGAAAATTACACTGGCTGTTCATAGGTACACTTCAGCCCTTGGGCACAATAAACAACTATTGGACCTGTCAGCCTATGTGCCAATCAATGTCTTTTCCCAGAGATGTTAACACTAATTAGAAAAAAATGCTCACAAATATGCCTAGAGGTTCTCCTGTTTTTCTTTTTTAAATATTATAGTTCTAAATAAGTTTGAAGCTTCTGGCATGATACGGTCTTAATCTTAATAGTTAGAACAAGCACAGCACATGAAAGGTTCTTTCAGTGCTCCTTCCTGTAATATTTAAGTGCACCTCACACCATTCTAATGCATATAAAAAAAAAAAGGTGGAAGCACTGCGCCCTTTTATTTCACCGAAACGTTGTAAAATACTAAACGCACCGCTTCACCAAGACAAAGTGCGGTGAAGTCTGACTGTGAGATCAATGACAATTATCAGATTGTCATAAATTATTGTCTACAGATTTCCGGTGCAAGTCTGAGGCGTGAAATCAGAGTTAACATTTTAATAAATATAAGTGTCATGTCTTTGTTCTCTGTGCATGTAATAGAACTTTCATTAGAAAATCACAGAGTATCATCTGGTGATTATATATATATAAAAAACATTGCTTTTTAATTCTGATTGTACTCACAGCCTCAGCTCAGTCCACATGATGCCCCTATGCAGTGTAAAGTCAGACAGGGAAGCCAGAGGCAGCTGGACACCCCAGTTAATGGTGTACATACTCACATTGTGGTTCAGACCAGTTCCCTCAGAGGTACACAATGAGCCCACAGTACAAAATGTCTGATTCGGTCAAAACATGAGAAGAAGAAAATAACAACAACCAGATGGGCATTATAAGGGGAATTTGCAGAAAAGTTCTGCAGTCTGAAACCCTGGTTTCAAAATCTAGCCGGTCCGTGGATACAATAGATAAAATAAGGCTTTTTCTACATTTTACATTGTTTGAATATTCAAAACGAATCGGCCTTGATGGTCGAAATCATTCAAACAAGGGTTGCTTCCTGAACATTATGTACATCTGCAGCTCAGATGAAAGCTACAACTCAGTGTCATTAATCTACCTTCTTGCTGGAGGGGCAGCAGGGAGGGCTTATCATGGCACGTCTTTCTGTCTTTTACGCCTTCATCATTTCAGATGAATTGGTCATTTAAACTTTTTATTGCTGTGTCATCAGGCAGATGATAATTATGAAAAAGGGGATCATACATTATAAAAGCATCATTGAGATTATCTTATATCCTGAGAGTTTGATGAATTGCTAAGTATTGGAAAAATTTGAGAATTTCTTAAATGAGAAATGTGGTGAAAATGCAACACTGCTGGCTTTCTATAGCCTGAAGAGATACTGAAGAGAATGTACATCTTTGCAGAGCTTAACCCTGTTTTGGTGAATACTGCTTTATCCCCCCCCCCCCCACTTCCTGGTTCACTTACTTGTTTTAATGTATGAACTGTTTTACATACAGAGAGACACAAAATGAAGCTGCATCAATAAGTACCAAAACAAATAAAGCTTTAAAATGTTGATCTAAATAATGAATTCCAAGAAGCTGGGCTTTTAGAGTGACCCTCAGAGAAACTTCAGTAGTGGCACACCTCACAGCAGCCGTGTGTTTGCCTTGACTGCTGAGATTTTTCTCCTGTAAACCATGTGTAAAGAAGCAAATGCCTTATTATTTTTTACGTTCCAAACAGAGGAAATTGAGGCCTGCAGATATTAAACAGTCAGTCCTATTACTATCAGAGATTATCCAGTAAATTAAACAAATCAGCCCTTTGGCTCTTTAAAAATTGAAAATATGTTGTTTTGCATTCAAAACCAGCTGCGTTTGTCAGTGGTGTTTTATTTCTATGATGTGGAACCTCGTTATGATTTTAAAATTTTTATTATTCTTTTTTTTGCACACTTGGCAGACAAACCACCTGACTTGATTCATTGGCATAAGTCTGGCCACATTCTCTCTTTTCCATACTCAATTAACTGAAACTTGCACTATCATTAATTGTGCATCTTAATGTGCTCCCTAATTAGGCTAATTATAATTTACTGTTAATTGTATCTGGTATTTAGACATAATTTCATGTATTAAATGCCTATTACCATAAAATCTTATGAAGATGTTCATTCAAATTATTTTGGTTTAAAGGACCAACTGCCTGACTTCAGAAATTGCATATAGTATCATACTTACTATAGGATATAGTTTGACTATGTCCATTATAAGAAAATCATCCTTAACATAATAGAAGATTTATTTATTTTAAGTAATGGAAGATTTTACACAATAATTCTGAGTTGTCTGTATTGTCAGAAAAAAAAAGCACAGTAAGTTGAATAAACATGGAAATTATATAACCTTTCACCTCAATACCTTAAGAGACTTACACAAGTTTTCAGTAATCTTAAAAGAAAAACATGTTTCACACATTCCTTAAATGGGAGATGTCGGGGGGGCAAACTCTTTTCCAATTTCACAATCAGTTACTGATTCCCATTTTGTAATCTCTAAATTCACAGACTTTCAGAGCCATGTCACATGGTCATGGTAGTGATGAAAATCTGAAACAACCTTTGTTCTTCAGACAAGAATTGTCTTCTAAACACCAATAGGGCCTCTTGCATATTCCTGTACTCTTTATTTTATCCATGGAAAAAAGCAAAATTTCAGCACAGAAACTCACCAATGTATTTATTAT
>JABJVR010007760.1:0-11224 GCA_025773905.1 Chitala chitala | reverse complement strand
AAACACCAGACTACAATATAACGCCTCTGCTCTGACTTCTGTGACATTATAAGACTATTATTTGTACTTCCTACAACACACATAGGGCTGTCGGCAATTCGCTGCCCTATCGGCTGTGGAAACCTGATTGGTAGATCGCATGAGCAAAGTGGTAACGTCATGTCACATCAAGCCCAGTCGACGTGAATTGAAACTAAGAACCAATTCCAAGAGCACTTGTACGAACTGATCAATCGTTGTACCGAACTGATGTGCTGAATCCTTTTTTCCAATATATGTACAGTACGGTTGGGGGCAGGTGTGTCTGGACTCGATTCGCAGCCATTCGCAGTAGCATGCATATTTATAACAATAATAAATGTACAAATACTGTATAAAAACATTGATAACGATTGTTTGTAATGCATGTTCTTTTTTGAGCGATAACCAAGTGTAGTCCAGACATTGATACCAATGCTCAAGAATCTGAATAATAAACAATATTTTAATAAAACACACAAAAAGTAAAGTACTCAAAGTGAAGCAATATTTTAACATATCTAAGCAACATATGTAACAATGACTCTGCAATAAAATAGTCATAGTATAACTATATGCAAAGATAACAGTCTTTTTCTATTTCTGTTTTTGTGGTAGAATTATTTGCTCTTTATGGGAGGCTGGCATTTGGGAATACCAGCTGTGTAACCTTGCTTAAATGCAGTCCGTTTCTCTGCTCTGTAATTGTTTGACCAGATTTACAACTTAAAAACGGTATGAACGATCCGTCGATGAAGATTCTGTCATCCAGGTGGAACTGTCTGGAAGTTAAATCAAGTCTACTAGATTTATCTCTTCTTGATAGGAGATTTTCACTACTCATCCAAGTAGCTTTTCAAGCCAGTCGGCACAGTTCTTATACAAAAGTTCCGACCAAATAATTTGACTGGACAAGAGGCATTCAATGAGTGCCGATATTATACGATAATGGCACTGGGACATTTAACAATAAGTATCACTCCACTTCACAGATATTCTAATAATCGTTAATTGCACTAACTAATAAACATTTTAACATACTACACCAAAATAGATTGACATCTTCCGGAAATAACATTTTAGTTAAATTATGAACAGTTATCAGAAGAGGATGAGGAGAAGGGAAAAAGACAGGATATATCTGTACAAACCTCCCAGTTGCCTACAACTGCATCACCACCATGCTGATAATCCATACAACAGCACTCGTTCTTGTGTGATATTGCTTTAATGAAGTGCAATTAGTCCTTTTCCTATTCACAGACATCACTCTGCTCACATAGTACAACATGGAACATTTCCCAAATTTGAAACGTTTTTATATTGCCCTCGTTTTCACAAATGCATTACATACATACATTTTTCTGGGAATAACATATTTGATTACAATGAAAAATACATTGTTTTAATTACAACGTTACAGAGGTCACACACATTACAAACAGGTTGACGTAGTGTTTGAAACAGGAGAAAGCACTAGCAAAAAGTTACATTATATAAAACATAAAATAGCACACGGTGTGGCTAACAACTTGGAATATCGTCCAGACTAATAATGGATTAAAATAAACTATATGATGTAACGGACCAAGGGAGCAGGCGGGTTTTGAACCCAGGTAACCTGCGCACCAGACAAGAGGATTAGCCTGCTGAGCCAAAAATCATCTCTTTAGCTCTGGGAGCTAATCAACCTCTTGCCTCCACTTCTAGGAGTGATGTCACTGTCACCGCAGCCAATGATACTGATCCACCACAAAATTTTACTGTGGTTATCGCAAGCTTTTCATATTATGCAGTCCTCTTTTGATGCCAAACATATGCATGGTCAAAAAGTTCAGTTGTAGCACCCTTAGGTGTTTGGATTCCTGAATCTTGAGTGCAACACATAGGAAGTAGACAGGTTCCAGCAGATTTGGGTGCAACCGGTGGTTTATTGTGATGTGTATGACATTCATCTATTGCAAGGTGTCAACTCCATCTCAACCTCCTCTAACCAGAAAACACCAGAATGTAATTGTTATTACAGTTTGAACAATGCTTGACAAAGTTTAATGTTGCAGTCTGTGGGTTGTGCCTGCTAAGGGCTTTTTTGAGTAACCCTTCCAAAAAGTTTTTTGCCATAGCGATAGCATCTGACAGTTAATTGTAAAACTTGATAACTCCAGGTTTCCAAAAAAAGGTGAGGTTCTGAAGCTGTGACCACTGGCTTCATTCCTCTCATTGTGTGAAGGAAATAGTTCTATGTGGCAAATTTTCAACTGTTCCAGACTTCTGGGGAAAGTTCCGATTGTTGCCCTGAGTGTACTTGTTCAAATTTTCAACTGTTTTTGTTTTATATTTCTTACATTTGTTACAGTCAGTTAGTTAAATTGAATGCCTATGAAAAGCCATTTATGTGTTGCACAGATCCAAAAGTGCCTTGTTGCTCACGCTCATCAACTTCCATCTGACTACACAGTTTTGTTGCAAAAGAGTATGATTTACAGAATTATTGGTGCTGTTAATTTCTGATCATTGAAAGTCACTGGGCTGAAAGCTGGCAGTTCTGTTTTACTGACACATGCAAACGTGGGAAGCCTTCCTAGACTGGAGGGCCAGTTGGCATTCTCCTGGTGTCTCCTACCCAAATTGGACTTGTCTATGTTCAACAAGACATAACCTTGTGAACAGCAGAATAAAAAATGCTCATAGCATATGAATCTGAAATCTGCAAGTAAATCAATCAGCCAAAAATTCTACAAATTGGTGTATTGTTTTACATTTATTATAATTTCCCAGGAAGTAAGATCAAGCATTAAGAAGCTCAAGACAAGTGCTGTTCCTTGTTAAACAGAACTGTGTGATCATCACTGCATGCTACAACAATGCACTAAAAGATAGCAGCTAACTGTGGGAAAATGTGTTTGAAATGCCAGTATGAAAATGAAACAGCAAAGTGAAAATTACATGGCAAAATTTCCTACTTATATTTCCCAAAAATACTTGTCAGTGGAAAATTAAATTTCAAATAGTATTGTTTAAATCAATTTTTATTTTTTGAGGTATTTTTGTACATAGGCTTTGAAAAGGAAATTTCAAAAGAAAGACTGCATTTTCATTTAAATTTTCTTTTACATTTTTGCAGGAAACAAGTGCCAAAGTAAATGGGAGGGGGGGTGTTGATTTCCTTGCAATCCTTGGATGAGGGATGACAATAAGACAATGCAACAGATTTGAATGATATATTATGTTACTCTTTTAATTTTTGTTTTGCAAACTCTTTGTTGTCCTTTGTGCTTGGCATAATAAAAGTCACAAAAAACCCTTCTTTGAAATTTGATACACCATGTACTAAAAATGACACACATAATGCCCTATCTTTGAGTTTCACCTTTTGTGTGCTCCAAACCCTTAGTATGTAAACTCTAATAGCTCCGTATTTTGCCCACAAACTGGGCAATGGATAATAAATTTAAGAACATTCAAATCTAATCTAAATTTGTTACACCAATAAATTCACTCCTCCCCCTTCTGTATATATTCTTAAAACATGGCAATTTACAGTAGGAAACTTTACATGTACGTTGAATAAATATCAGCGTACATGAACTTGCCTTGTCTGACTTATTCAAAATCATTTCCAGCATGAATGAAAATGACACAGACATAACTGAAATCAACCTATGTATTATTTTTCTGATATAGTCGATGCCTTCTTTATAGGTTTTTCAATGTACAAAGTATTTCTGATAAAAAACTCTTACTTTGTGCATGATTTTGTCTTTCTGGGAATGGGAGAGTGCAGTTCCAGTTGACTCATGGCATTAGAATGTGCAGCCCTGAGGTATGTTTGAGTAAAGGTGTGTCCAACATTTACCAAGCAGCAGCAATACACTATCCTATGCAGGGGGGGAGAGACAGGAAGTCTTAGTCCTTAAGTGTCAAGTATTGCTGTCATGTGAGGGCTAATTTTCAGATCTATTTTCATGTCAAAAGCTGATGTATGACTGATTACTTGCGAAGATATACAAAAACCATTGTGTCTAGATGCCAATTTTGGTGAATTGATCGTCACCTGCCTTAGAGGTATGCTGTCCTGAAATGGCCAGGTATCAAATGGCTTTAATACACAATGCAATCAAAGGAGGAGTGTGAGTCAGCTACTGATTAACGGCTTGATACGTACACTCTAATATTTGACCTAGACCTCTTTATTATTCATATGTTCATGTTATCCACAATTCACCACCAACACCAATAATAATAATAATAATAATAATAATAATAGGTTTTTGGGTATTACGGACATACTGTTACAATCGTTTATGCAATGAAGCAAATGATTTTGTTAAATTTTGAGCTCAGCTGACTTACTATAGGTATAACCTACATACGGTAAAGAAAAGAAAGGCAATAGCCTATAGTTTACTAGCCCTTGTTTGGTTCCAGGTAATTACGGAAGCAAGCAGATAATTTAGAAAATAAAGTAATGGTGAACAGGTCAGTTTACTGTACAGTATGTGTAATAACTGAAAGTCACTTAATACAGTATGACGTGAATATAAATGGACGTGCTTTAACTTATAAGACCTTTATGAACCTTTGAGGAAATGACTAAGTGACTAGTGTGCGGCATGAGTCGGGCGAATGTTTGAACGCTTTTAAGAGCTCTGGGTGTTGCGCAAAACATCAAAGGATGTAACTGACAAAACTGTTACCCGCACTATGGGCAGCTTTCGGGGACATTTAATTTCAGTGCCTTTTTACTTTGTTTTGCAACAGCCAGAAGCATTTCGTAGGTGGTGCCAAGATGTGTAAAAAGGGATTGAATTATAAGTAAATGACCTCAGCTCTCTGCCAAGATTCATAAGTAAAGCTGGTTGTAGTTTCGACTGTGAGCGTGGAGGGACGGCACAAGCTACTCGGTAGATATTATAACATCCTTAATAACGTTTAATTTTAAAATATGTAAAACAGTAATGTTCTCAAAACAGGTAAAGTTAATGTAATCTTTTTCGATTTTACATTCATCAGATTTCGTAGATTTACGATGGCCACATGCGAATATTTGAAGTGAATTTGTTGGCAACTTATTTGCTACAGTACGTATAATTTACTGTAGTTGGGTTGAGATAAACGACACAATAATGTTTTTGAATTTATGTTTTGGAGCGCAACAACTGTTTGAATAGCAGTGACACTTATGTCGACTTTGATTTTATCATGCCGCATCTAAGTCCTGTAACATAACGTTTTATAATAAATCTATTGTAAGTATGCAGAATTATCGGATGTTAAACATACATGACTCTAAGACACTGATTCGACCATCGCGAAAGAGCGAGTGGCTCCGAAGTGCTTTAGCCCGTCACTTCGATCCAGAACACAGCGCGGATAACGAAATCGTGGTTCTTGCAACGGGAATTGACCAGTACTTGCAGGAGGTGTTCCATCACCTTGCATTTTACAATGGAGGTGATTTTGTTTTGGGAGATGACTTCAGGGCGCTGTGCGACGTCCTAGACATGACATTTTGTGCGGGTGAAAGGGAAGATCAGGAGGAAGCACGAGGGGTTTGCTCCGGACTGCCACGCGAGCTGAACTTTAAAGAATTTCACGCGCGCCTCTGTGGATATTTCAGCGTGCATGATGTCAGTACAGTGTCGATAGGCCGCCTTCCAGTCGCGCAGGAGACTGAGTACATTGAGCGCGAGATCAGACTTCGCTGGCCGCGGGTGCGAAGGAGAAAATGCGTCAGTTTCGACCTCTCTCAAGACTTTCCGCAGTGGAAAAGGTCGAGCGTATTCTGCTGCAAGCTCAAGAGTGATGCGCTTCACTGTACCGATAAACTGGATGGCGGTCCAGGTAAAACGACATTTTATCTGTGTGCGTGTTCGTGTAAACATTGCGGAGTGCAATTTAAAGACAAAAATCATCCTTTCTGTAAGATTAAGTCTTAACTTTCTGCATAGTTTTAGAAAATTATTAGTAATACATTGAGCATAAAATAAAAATGAAATCCTACATAAAAATTGAACAGACTTTTAAGAAATCCACTGAATTAAAAGCACATGAAGTCACATAAAATTCATGCTGTTTATGTTCAATACTAGTGAGCACATCAGTGCTTTCATTCAAATTCATGTTTTAAAAGAGAATTACTTTTTTATACAGACAGGTTTCCGGAGGCAGTACAGAAACTGGAGGTGGAGAATGCCAGCCTCCGGGAGCTGGTGGAGGATCTGCGCTCTGCCCTGCAGAGTAGCGACGCTCGTGCCCTTGCCCTGCAGGTGGCGCTGTGCCATCAGAATGGGACGTCCTACAGGAGGCCAGCTGAGATGAGTATGGCACTGGGTCGCCTCGGGGCCCAGCGGTGCAGGCAGAGCACTGGACACTTGCTTAAGGAGCTGGAGCTGATTCGAGCCTCACGTGATGGGCAGCTGGAAGAGGCAGTGCAGTTTAGCCGCAGGCTAGAGGAGGAGCTCTGTGCAGCTCACCTCTATGCCCACAGGCTAGAGGAGGTGGTGGGCCATCTCCACAAGGAGAATGCACAGATCAAGATGAGGGCAGAGGAAGCCAGGGCAGTGCTGGTCAGTGGGCTGGACAAAGTGAAGGAGATTCAGGAGCAGGCCCAGCTGGTGCCCTCTCTGCAGAGGAGACTGCGGAAGCTGGAGGCGGAGCTTCAGTCGTTCAGGTATGAGTGCTGTTCAGTGTCCTGTTAATAAGACTCATAGTAAAGGTCTGGTACTGGGACTTCTGCTCAGCCATGTTGCACCCTTAAGTCTTCCATATTACTTTGGTTTGTTGTTGTTTTACTCATTTTAGTAATTAATGATTATACACACAGAACAGTCATTTTACATGTCATGTACCGATGACATTTCAAAAACAATCGGTTTCAGCATTATGCATGGCAACCTTCAAAATGTTTGCAATCATTGCAAACTGCTGCTTTTCTGTGTATCTGCACATATTCATTTTCTACAAACAAAGAGTGTAATATAACCTAGTGGGTTCCAGAATAACTCCCGTCTGTCTCGGGTTGGTACTGTCTGATGGTGGGCTGACAGTTTGGAGTTTGTTATGTCTCCCTGTCTGCGTCTGGATTGCATTCTAAAGGTGCATCAATCAAACCCAAAAGACAGGCATGATTATACACTCGGGGCTTGTTACTACTGCATGGATAGTCATGTTCCAGTCCCACTGCCCTGAGTGGTGCAGTCAGAGGGCTGCATGAACAGATCTGTGGGTGTAACGTTTCGCTGACACAGTCTGCTTTCACAATCAGCACAGTCATTTAAAATTATATTATCAACATTATAAAGTCATTATTTCTAGCTAATTTAAAGTATTATCATTATTTTATTACAATTATTGCCACTGGTAAACTATGTGTATTTTGTATGCCTTTTTACAAATAAGGTTACAATTTATCTATTAACATGATGGGTATTTATTGAGATGCATCATTGCAACCAGCAGGCAGTTCAACAATGCTTTTTCCTGATCATCCGGGCTCTTTTCCTTATCGGCTGGGCTCTTTTCCTCATTGGGAAAAGGGCTTTTTTTTCTAGGTTGTGTAGAGGAATTATTTGCTGTAGCTGAACCATTTAATGACCCATAATGGTGAAATGAAGTAAAACAAGTGTGAGATCATTAAGTGTGCAAATTTACCTTTGAGCAGCTAGAATATTACATAAATACATCAAAGTTCCAAGTTAGCTTCAAGTTGAGAAAAATTAGGCTAAAATGCTTGATACAGCACAACACTTTTTAAAACTATTTATGTATTGTTTGAAGTCTGTATTTGGATAAACATTATCCAGAGGTGCAAGCTGACATCAGAGAGTTACTTTGATGACAGCCCAGCTATTATATTTATATTGAAATGTGTAATAATAATACTCTATAATACTATAAACTTTTTTGTTGGGTGTTTTAAAAATCTATATGCGGCAGTTCAGGGTTAAATTTGATGGAGACTGACACAGATGTTGTACACAGGTGTTTAGATTGAAATGTTATTGGAACACCTGAAATTTTTCAGTAGGTCAGTGGATTTAAAAATGGATTACTTTAAACAAGTACGTTAAAAAATGTACATTTTGACTACTCACCGCTGCCTTAGACACAATTAGTGAACATAAAAAACAGGAAAATTTTGTGCATCTGTGACATTTTTATGCCAATGCTTGAATTTGAGTGTGGGATTGAGAGGTATGTGCACATTTTAAATAATAACTGGAAATTCAGCATGCAAAATGCGGGAAATTCCCACACTTAACATGCCATATTAGTAATACTGTAATAATAACTGCTATATTAGTAAATTAAAAAAAAATTATAGTGACACACTCACTATAACACGTCATGGGTAACTGCTGCTGTAGACACAGACAGAGACATAAACACTGATAGATAAAGGCTGTCCTACAATGTACAAAGTAGAAATGTGTTTTTCCCTTTTTTGCTTTAAGAGATAAACATTATAAAATAATATTTCTTTTAAAGATATGAAGGGAGTGACCTAAGGGACACATGAATGCTAAAGTTTATTGGTGTTAAAAACATTTTAATATACAAAGAATGGTGGCACAATGGTGGTAAAATAAAAGGCATGAATTTATACATTAAGCTTTTTCTCATTAAAACCCATTATATTAAAACAGCATATCTTAATGTAACAGAAACTACACATAGGAATTAGGTTAATTTCTCACAGTGTTACTGTACCATTTGTTCTTCAGGTGATGGACTGAAAGCTGAAATTATGTTTAACTGTTTTTTTTTTTCATTCTCATAAGAGTTATAACCAAACAAATTAACAAAATTTTATGTAGTTAAATACTGAAATGTATAGTATTACTGGTGGCTGAAATTGATAGGGTAACTAAGCATTCATTTGGGTGAGTTTAATTATTTAATGTTCAAATTTATAAATATAAAATGTAATTTTACTGAAGGTTCTAATTTTATGGTTCCAAACACTAAATTAAAATAATATATAGCCTATCTAAATTATCTTAAGAATATCTTGACCATGCTGCCTAAAATCTATAAGTCCCCCCGTGTCAAGCTGAATTTAGTAATTTCCCAAACTGAATGTAGTAATTCAAGTAATGTCCCCCAGTTTTCAAAACTGAATTTCAGACCCTGTAATGGAAAAGAGTATGTTCTCCCAATGTAAAAGATGTAGGAGATGAGTCTGAAATACGCTACACTGTATGTATTCACTAGCCATTAGGAGAGAGATCTACATTAAATTAGCTTCTTCCTTAACTCAATTATTAAATGAGTTAAGGAAGAAGACAGGCACAGCTGCTTGATGACAGGTCTGGACAGACATGGCCACCCTACAGGAACACTGGTTGGATCAGTGTGACAGATGCACAGAGCTATGGCATTAGTGTAACAACAGGTTCCTGTCCTGTGGAGGGCTTCAGGGCAGGTTCAGGCACATCCAGCATGCCTTGGGTAGTGAGCTGTATAGGGGAGACGGAAGCTACTCGGCCATGTGCACGTCAGATTCTAGCACTCACGTGGTCTAGTGATTTCCATGTGGGCGATTCCTACCCAGTCCTAAAAACATCACATCATGGTTGTTCTTATTATTTTCAAAGTTGTCTTGCAGTCATGCCCCTGAGTTTGATGATAGAAAATAAACAATAAAAAAAGTTAACAAATGAATGAATGAATGAAACCTTGTCGCTTAGGAGCAGTTGCACTTGCACAAGAGATGTGGAGACATGGGAGGAGCCTTCAGCCCCAAACAGTGCAACTACCCTGCGTACTTTTCCTATTGGCAGAGAGCAGCCCTCCAATCAAGAAGCTACATCACATGCAGCCGGTCAGTAGGTAACGACTCATAGGAATTCCCATGTACAGATATCAGCAGCTACAATCACATGATCATGTGAGGGGCACTGCAATAGAGGTGACATTCTAACCTGCCCATGTCTCCTCAGAGGAGGGAGGTGTACAGAGGGCTGTAGAGGGCCAAGCGGCATCGGATGAGGAAGAGGAGAACAGAGGGACCGAGGGAGGCCAGTGCTGCCAGGAGGAGATGAAGAGGCTAATTAACAAGCTGCAGAACTGTGGCAAGGGGTATGTTTACCTGGATATATCCTCAGTTTAGAAAGGACATGGACAAGTACAGCAGAATAATATTATGTACTTACAGCATTTTACTTGCATGAATGGTTTAGTGGTAGAACCCACTTCATGTGAAGCCAAGGGAGGTGTTCTAAGATTTGGTCAGCCAGGATCTCCATAGGTTTCTGCCCAGGGTTGTGCCCTAGAATGGTCACTTCCTACAGTTGACCCAAGTGCAGGGCACATAAGCTTTACCAATATACATGGCAGCACATTTTAGTACGTGACATGTACTGTTCTTTACTCCTTGGAAACCAAAGATGTGTCTCTTGCTTCTCTTCCTCAGCTGCCAGAGCACAGCTGTGCATCACCTGCTTGTCGCACAAACACGTCTCCAAGTGAATGACACCACGCCACCGATGGAGGTCAGCAGATGTAGCCAGAGGAGTCACAGCTGTATGGAGGAAATGGATAAGAGCGAGACGGAGAAGGCAGGCATATTGGACGACAACTTTTCTTTTTTTAATTGATGTAGAAGATAACAGTTACAGGTTAAATAAGAAGCTCTAAAAATTACTGCTTTAGTCAGGAGGAAAATTATGTATAATAAGAAGTGAGCAAATGGTCCCTGGCACTCATGTTAAAGCTCACCATAATCTTCCTTGGACAGTGTGTCTGCAGCCTGGAGAAGCATGTGCAGCTACAGAGGGAGGAGGTGGAGATGCTGAAGGCGGAGGTTCAGATGGTGGAGACAGAGCGGGTACGCCTGTCCCTGCTGGAGGAGAAGCTGACAGATGCCCTGACAATGCTGCTGCAGCTGTGCAGCAAGGTACGATTTCAGCATGACATCCCACAGCTGCATGCTTGGAAAATTCGCAGAAAGGATAAAAAGTGAAGGCTAGAAAGTGGCTATCACAGTGGCCATTACAGTGGTTATTACAGTGGCCATTACAGTGGTTATTACAGTGGCCATTACAGTGGTTATTACAGTGGCCATTACAGTGGTTATCACAGTGGCCATTACAGTGGCCATTACAGTGGCCATTACAGTGGTTATCACAGTGGCCATTACAGTGGTTATTACAGTGGCCATTACAGTGGTTATCACAGTGGCCATTACAGTGGTTATTACAGT
>JABJVR010007759.1:30263-47793 GCA_025773905.1 Chitala chitala | reverse complement strand
ATATAGGTGATTAAACATTAATCAGTGTTTTCACACTTTTCACGTTGGTAATATAGTGAAATACCCAGACAGTTTGACTGCTATCTGGAAGCAGAGAATCATGGGAGGTATACATGTGGTTTGTGTGAAGTATTATCAAATACTGTAATAAAAAAGGAAGAAAAAAAACACAAGATACATAGAAAGAGGATTATGTGGTTACAGAAATCATGGTGTGAGAGAGATATGGCAGAGCCCTTTGGTGGTACTCAGCCTTGGCCTCCCCACCCTAACACACTTTCCTTCGGTATTGTGTGTTGTCAGCATTTTTACACGTTGTGTCATTTATCTCTGCTTATGAATTGTCAGTGAAAGCCGCACACTGAGGAGAGACGCTGTGAATTCTCAAGTCTCTCAGTCAACAACTTTTTTTAACCATTACCCCGCCTGCTGCTTTCACATATTTTACATTAATTATGAACAAAAGTGTAATGGCCCCTCACATCCATTTTGTAATGACATATTGGACACAGTAAATTGGCTACTTTTTAAGAATATTTTTTAACGACTTTTTGTTGTACAGCAATCAGTGTAATTTCACAGAACAGCAATGATGATGTATTCATGAACGCCAAACTATGATTATCATTAAAAGGCTTCAAATTTTCCTTCAGAAAAAAGAAGTAAAAAAATTAAAACTAGGTTGAAAGTTACAGATGTTCCCCTTGTGCTCCTTGCTTTTACCAGACCGCATTCCTCACCCAAAACGCCTTTAAATAGGAGCTAGACGAAGGACGTCCTTTCAAATCTGCTTTCAGAAGCCCGGGAACGCACTTTCTGGTGGACACAGATGTGCAGACGGGCTTGACGTTAGCGTGACTTCCTGGAGCCGTGGCGGGGCTGCATCTGTGGCGGTGCGATGACCTTGGAGCTCGCGGTGCGCGGACACGCGGCGAGCTGGAGCCGCCGTCAGCAGCAGCGGGGTGCTTGCCCTCCGGGCCACGGGGTCTGCGCCGTACATGTGCTGATATCGGACAGCTCTGCAGGCCATGAGCCTGACTCTCCTGGAAGGAGATAAGTAAATCTGATAGGCCCAGGTAGCTGGGACATGTGACCCCTTGTCCTTCAAGAGAACGCCCTCTTGTGTGCCAGCTCTGGCTCATTAATACAATTCCTATGGCTGTTCCGAGTAAAACCTGCCAAGAGTAACAGACGCTCCGAAACACATGGGCGCACTTTTTTATTTTAATTACGTAAACAAGCTAGCTGAAATAAGCGTCTCGTAAAGTACGTAAATGGATGCCGAATATAGGTTTTGAGATCCTAACTTGCTCGCCGTGCAGGCACTCAGTGAGGATCATGAGGTTACACGTCAGAGATGCTGCGCTGACTTTATGTAACAGCTGTGCATTGTCGGTCTTCCACGTCCTCGCATCCTGGTCTTTCTGGGTGACCTTGAATTTTCACTTTCCAGTCCACAAAGCAAACAGCTTGAAAGCACCTGGTAAAACTAACAGTGTGCACCTCACGCTGTATTGTTCCTGGCCTGTATAAAGGTGTTAAGAAAAATTGCCTGGCGTGTCGGCATGTCTGGAATACTGTTTTGCCTGCTAAAAGGGGGTAGTCATGACATGCTGTTTGTGGTTTTACACATGGACTAGAATTTGAATTAAAAGAGCGTTAAAGCACAATCATATTTAAAATGTTCCTTTATTATATAAGGGCCCTGATTAAATATCTGCTAGCATTCAGGTAAATATGGCTATTATTGGAATCCTTTTGAAAACACGTATGCCTATTTCCTTCCTGTCAACATTTCAGCTTTTAGTTGGTTTTTTTT
Source organism: Chitala chitala (assembly GCA_025773905.1). NCBI lineage: Eukaryota > Metazoa > Chordata > Actinopteri > Osteoglossiformes > Notopteridae > Chitala > Chitala chitala. Next base: position 45,974 of record JABJVR010007759.1, on the reverse strand, counting down.
TTTTCTTCAAAATTTACATATGAATCTGTAACAGTATGTTTAGACATAGATTACCAGGCATCCAATGGCTAGATGTTTAAACATTACATTTACATTTATTGATTTAGCAGACACTTTTGTCCAAAGCGACTTACTTGCATATTAAAAACAAGGTCACACATTAAATACTTTATAACACATGGCTGAACACATAAATAGAATATCCACAGGAAATTAATAAGTATCCAAAGTTCAATACATTGGTAAATCAGCATTCTACAAGTAAAATGTAATTTCTCAGTAATTCCAGTGGGCAAGTTATGTTCAGACGTTTATATTAAATTGTTCTACAGGTTGCCATGGTACAGTGAACAAATTTGTTTATACTGTTCGTTAAGCAAATAGAAAAAAATAAGCTGAAAGCAACAGCTTTTTTTCCCATGATTTGTAACATGTATTTTCTGTTTATAATGGACACACACACCAATGACAAATAAAGTAGATATTTATATTCTTATAAAAAATAAAAAGTACTCTGTGTTAAATCTGTTATCTGTCCACTGTTCCTGTGGAATCTCAACATGAAAAAGAAAACAAATAACCCCCCCCCTTCCCCCGAGAAGCCCATGCTAACAGCGTAAAACCAATTATACAATGCCCTGGTGACATGTTTGGTTCAATTGAATGTCAACATTCGTCAACAAATGGCTTTACGTGATTGTTAACATTCGGCAGCTTTCGTCTGCGCCGCTGCCGCCCACTTCAAAGCAGGCCGTCTAATGCTGTTATTTTTGGACCGCTGCTTGCTTGAAAATTTTGGCTTTAGCTTTGCCCCAATCCCCCTCCCCCCCTTTGTCTTGTCTCCTCCCTCCATCCTCTCATAGCATGCCGCTTATTCCTGAGTGGCTTCCTGCCTGCCTGACCCACCGCTCTGCTCCAGGGTGGTCCTGGGTGTCCTTCACCAGCCTTTAGAAAATATGACAACAGCAACTCAACTGACAGCCTATCCAAATCATGTACGGAGTCTCCACAAGCCGTGGTAAATCTAATCTTCCCCTCCTCCTCCTCCTCCATGGATGAGATCGTTTGACAACTCCAGTTTTTTTTTCTGCCCTATTTTCACCTGATTTTGTGGCCAGTGCCAGAGTACAATCTCGTGGTTTATTTATTGAAACCTGGACGTGGACACTGACTGTGCAGCGATCTCTTGTGCACATCTGTGTGTGCGGGGGAGTGATTTCAATTTATGCTGTTGATGGGGCACATAACATAACAAAGGGACTGGCACATGACAGTGCAGAAACTGAAAAAAATGTCAAAGATACATTGTCAAACAAACTCACTGCAGAGATAACTGTAAGTAATGATCAAAAATTGTAAATTTTTGAAAATACTGCTATGCAACAGAAAGATTATTAACCTGTAATGTATAAGTATTGGAAAACATTGAAATCTTAAGCATGCCTAAAAACGTGTTGAATGAATCCATCTTCCATGCTGTGTCCACACATTGCCCTGTATATAATGTCCAGATGGGGGTGAGGGGAAATCAGCAACCTGCTTCAATGATAACTTCCCCCACTGGCAAAGTCAACTGTGTACCAGGCAGCTCCTTAACAAACACTTAATGTCTGGAGAAAAGTGATAGCTCCCCTAAGAACCTCTGAAGGTTTTATGCCATTAACTTTTCAAATGTAATGTACTATGATGGTTGATTTTCATTAGTTCGTTTTACGTGAATAATAATAAGTTTGTGAACTTGAATTTGTAAGTCCAGGCCTTCTTAATGCCCTTTAGGACATTCTGGAATATTTGTGCTTGCTAAGTAGCTATTACAGTTAAAACGAACAGAGCCATTTTTGTGTGCATTAATTCATACTTATAGTGATATGCTGGCCAGTTATTTATTTATTTTGCGTTTATTCATCGTATAACCACTGCTATAAACATGGTATTGCTAATGCTTATTATTATTATTATTATCTACATGTCTAATTTGATTGTTAAAAAAAATAAATCTCTGTATCACCTTTGTCAGCATTCAAATTTTCATGCATTAAACATTTTTATTCCGCTCTTACTTCAGTCAAGTTTTTAAACTAACGAGCTCTCCCAAGTTTTATTTCATTAGATTTAATTGCATTGTAATCGTCTGCATTTAATAAGCTTTCGGAGCGATATGCTTGCGCACGTAAGCGCACACGGAGTTCCAAAATGCATGCTAACGAGGCTGTTTTAATCTCAGAAAGGTTACGATTTGACCCTGTTAACAAAGGAAAGATCCACATATAACAGCAAGGGTTGTGTTGCATATATTAAAAACACTTTACTGGGATGCTCATTTACTGGTGTCACCACAAACCAGCAAAAAGTGAGGGGTGAACGTGTGGTGATTAACATATGGATGATAAATTGAAGATCTAGGTATGTCACCTTTTGTAACCTCGGCGCGTTGAAGACAGAGACTGTGAAAACCTTCCTTCTCTTGACTCATGCCTTTTAAACACTCCTATTTGAAGTGCTACGTAGATGTGACAATGTCCCCTTTTTTCCCTGGGCTCTCCACGCTGCTGGAAAGGTTTGAAGCAACAATGGTCAAATGTGCAAAAGCGCTGAACGATTCGCAAATGAAGTGCGTGATCGCTATGCGCCCCAGACTCTTGTGAGAGGGGAACAGAAAGGTGGGTTTTTTAAAAAAAAAACGTATCAATTTTCAACAGCACACGGAACGGTTTTATACATCTTCACAGGCATAATGGAAATGACTCATTTAAAAATTAACAGCATGTTGAAATTATATTTTTTATCAAGTGTAACCAGCATGGCCAGATTTAAAAACAACAACAACAAAAACAAGACAATTGTTTTTATACATTTAAAAATATCACGTATAAATAAATATTTTGTATTAATGGTGTTAGGGAGATGTCCTGATGAGCTCTTTTGGAATTGGCACAACCCCATCTTGGCCATCCGGTCAGTGACATGAATGCCTGTAATATTCCCCCCCCCCCCATGCATTTTTGGAATGGGAACCTGATGATCAGTGTGATTTTTCAAAACAGCTAGGATTCGGAGACATTTCCTGGAGCTGTGCAGGTTTAGAGCAGCCCTGGTTACCGTGCAAGAATATCACACCAGAAAGCTAATACATTTATCTGGGGTGATTTTAAAAAATGAATCCGGACACGCGTCAGCAGCAGCAGCAGCCAGTGGAGCGTCACCTGGTTCCGACCCGCCGCGTCTCGTCCGGGCATGAGTCTCGCTGAGCTCACCGTGTTCAGGTGTGGGCTTTAACGTCCGACTCCTATAATCTCATAACAGACAGAGCAGCCGAGTTTCCTCGAAATGCCGTGTGTGATTATTTGATATAAAACACGGTGCTATTGCTCACCATGAATTAGAGTGATTCGACAAAAACTACATGTTGCTTTAGGCGTAAATGTTCCACTGTTCAAAGGCTGACATGTTTCTGCTCTTTTCTTTTCAATCTAATTATATTCCATTCACATTAAGGTTCTCTCAGCTATATGCAGAATTGTCAGAACAAATGGTAACACAAACGGTCCATTATTCTAAGGCAAGGTAAGGGATTTTTTCTTTTTTTTTTACTTCTGACATCGGCAGGTCTATTCATATTTCAAGGTTACATATTCTTTCAAAATAATTTGAAATGTGCCGGTGAAGTGAGGGTATTGATTTAGTGGTCATGTTCCATGGCAGCATTAATGAAGGAGCATACTTACTCAGCTATACCGTCAGACATAATAAAACACATCCTGTTGAATGTCTGGTTTCTACCAACAGGAGTTCGCCTGTTCGTGTTTCGTCAGATGCTGTTCACTCCCAGGCTTCATTGTCTTTTTCCCATCATTCAATGGGCAGGATGGAATAAGGGGGAAAAAACTCTTGGTGCCAGGAAAAGGAGACATGAGCAGACAGGGTAATTGTCACACACAGTGCACTGAGGTGCCGTGCATTTACAATAGGCTGAGAGTGCCAATGTTTGATGTATAAACAACGGAGCTAGGAAAATAACCACAGAACAGGTTTGGCGTTATGTTCGGTGTGACGTTTCTGTTTTTACGCAGCTTTTTTTGTTATTTTTAACTGATTGCATATCATTTAGGCAATCTGAACAGTACATTGTGACTTCTTTAAGCCCATGGACAGGTGGGAATTCATATTTTCAGGTCTTTGTTTCCTGACATATATCTGTGCATCTGTATTTGTGTGCTTACATGTGTGTTGCATTTTTACATTCCTCTTATTGATTTACATTAATACATCCCAGCTCAATTCATATTTCAGATAACATAAAATAAATATAACCTGAAAAAGTGGCTTTGTTCTGACTTCTGTCAGCGAGGCAAAAGAGTTAATGAATGAATGCGGTTGTGAAACTGACAGCTGCAGTCTCAAGGTGTACTTCATTTTACTCTCAGAAGAATGTCTGAGGATTGTGTTTTTATATTCCTTACCCTACATGTCGGTCAGGCTCTCTGTTTTCCAGATTGAATGGACTAAGGCTTGTTGTTTGTTTTCATACTTTTGTCCTGAAATTACAAAAAAAAAAAAAAAACTGCTTTAGCAACTGAGAAATGACAAACTGAGATCAGTGCTTTGTGCTGGCCTACCTGGGTGTATTAAAAAGCAGAAACCCTGCATTCTATTTTGAGTTCAATTTGGCTGTTTGGCTGACTACAACAATTCCTCACATTTCTTTATGCAATTGCACAGTTTGAATAAGTTTGCATCTTCTAGTCCTGCCATCATTGTAAGTGTTCTGCAATCAGCAAACTTTAAACCATTTTAATCATTTGTTTGTTCCACAGTTCATTAACAAACATTTCGCTCTCTGTCGGACAACAACCGAACTGCCTTAAAGAATAATGGTTTGGCAGAGGGGTCTCCAACAGTTTGCTGAGCTTTGTTGGACGTGCATTTCTCAATGTATCCAAGCAACAAGATAGCAAAAGCTCACGTCAACCTTTGAATTTACTATGTTTGGAAAAGCAAAAAATAAATAATAAACTGTGGAGATGGGCAGATTTGTCTGCTGCTTCAGTGAATTGAATGTCTGGTCTGTGGCTCGCTGCATGTCTCAGGGCTGTGTTTATCAAGCTCCAAAAGTGAAACAGTTACAGTAATGGCGTGGCCTTGTGTGGATGACCACATTAATCCTGTCTCTCATGATCCCCGCCTTTGGGAGATCACGCACTGCCCATCTTGCCACTTCTCCCTGCCTTCCTCGTCTAATTGGTTACAGAGAGTGAACTGTTCAGAATTGGTAATCCCGGCACTGTGGTTTATTTACCCAAGAAAAAACTGGAGATTTGTGACTAAATACAGACCTGGCTGAAATCAACTCCCTCTTCTAAAGAACCCGCTTCAGAATACAACAACATTCCTGCACATTCAAGCAAGTCAGAAAATGAAAGGATATAAAAAGATGGATGTTTTATACTTTTCATAATTACAATAACACTTAAGATGCACTGAAATCAGGTGAGCTTGCATTTGCTCAGTGTTGAAAAGGGATGAGAGAAGTCCTTCCTGCTGTCTGATTTGTAATGGTTGGTCCATCCAGCAATCAAGCAGAAGAATATATGTTACTTCCTTAATCCATTAAATTATAACAGGTGGTTAAAATGTTATTTTTCAACAGATGTAATGGCATGTCCTTTTGTAGAGTGGTATGTGGAATAAAAATAAATGAGATTTTTATTTCACTATGTGGCTGATTGCTATTGTGCTGCCGAATTTACAGAGTGCTTTTGTTTATGAAAGAAAAATAATAAAACAGCATCATGTCATGCAGTTATGAAAATGTTTTATGTGCTTAGACTGTGTGAGTCAAGGCGTTCCCTGGGAGTTTGCATGCGTTGACTCGACAGCTTATTGCATACTACCACTGTAAACACTTGTACCGTTCTTTCATTTTTCACATATGTTTACGGACAGGCGGTGGGCGTGGAGTTTATGAGAGAGTGGCGTCGCTTGGTTTTTTCGAAGACAACGTTTTGTGAATCGTTTTCGAAAAGTGCAGCTCTCTATGTATGACTTCATATATAATCAGCAGTCACAAGGTATGTTGTTATTTATACTTCAGCTTCTGTTTGGTTCCATATCTGTGACACTAAGGGAAAGGCAAACTGATACAAAGCTGTGCAGCAGGCAATATGTATGTGTGTGTGTGTCAGCACCCTGGACAGCTCCCTAACACATCAACGGCAAAGTTCCATCACAGAGACAACAACGTGTACCAGTTATTGCTTTCCTTCCTTTTCATTTTGTGTGTGTGTGTGTGTGTGTGTGTGTGTGTGTGTGTGTGTGTGTGTGTCTAGCTTTCTAGTGTGACATAATTTTAAAAAATGAGGCAACTTGCAAGGCAAATATTTGGCTGCCGAGAAACAATACAGGAACCTTACGTTAAGCTATACTTCATATTTAGCACTATGTTGTCTGATTTCAAAAACACTTCATAATATTACCTTGACATTACTGGCAGAAGCAAAAGTTAATATCCTCAATTTTGCTATTTTGTTTTAAGTGTTGGCTGATGCCTCTGAGCAGGAACCTGAGTAAACAGTGTATTTCCATGGTTACCCCTTTATGTGCACACAATGTTCCTCTCTGTTATCTTACTAGAATGATATCCTGTGTCCTCAAAGCAAGGGACTACATTGTTCACCAGCTGCATCCTTCCCCCGTAGCTGAACATCAACGCGTTTAGATTACATCGGCAATTTGTGTCATCTGGCTTTTGTTTGCCTCCTAATTATTTATTCAATGGGAAATTAACAAGAACAATAAAAGGTTACAACTACATTCTATTTTAACTGACATAAACCTAGTGGTGTGATCATTAGTGGAACTCAAAGGATTTTATTGACCAAGGCTTCAGTTTATTTTACACCTGTGTAACATCTGTTCTTCAGGAGTAGTCAATGTAAAGAAGTTATTAAAATCCTGCTCCGTTATGTCATTTAAGTTCAGTCACTTGATCATTGTAGGACATGAATACACCATTAGCTAAATACTTATTAGCAAGCTTCTGTGTAAATGTGATGAAGTGTAATGTAGGTGGCACTTAAAATCATCTGCTACGGTGTGCTTCCAAACTGCCAACAATGATAAATTAGTGTAAACCCACCTCTATGACTCAGAACCCTTGTAAAGTAATGCATAGCCATCCCTTTATGACCAAAACACTAAAACTTATATGAGCTGAAATGGTTCTTCTATGGGTTTTGGGGGTGACAAACGAAATGAATTCAGAAGCCACGTGGGTGATGAGAGACAGTAAAAGAAAGGTTGGGAATTACACTGGAATTTTGACATTGGGAATATAACCGTGGAGTGGCATTCCATAAACTGTTATTGCTGGCTTGCAAGTTAATGTACTTATGGTCTGTTTTTATAAATACAAATGGAGGTGGCACAGTGGTGTAGTGGTTAGCACTGTCACCTTGTACCTCTACGCCTGGGGTTTGATTTCTGCCTTGAGTCTGCGTGTGTGGAGTTTGTATGTTCTCCTTGTACTTCGTGGGTTATCTGGTTAACTCCCACGGTCCAAAGACATGCAGGTTATGTTGATTGGTGTCTCTAAATTGCTTGTTGTGCGTTTGCGCCCTCTGGTGTGTTGTGTCCCCTACTCTGTGCCTGGGATGGGCTTCAGGGTTCCCATGACCCTTAACAGGATGAAGCGCTATGGAAAATTGATGGATGAATACGCATGCTGTAAATGTTTTTGCTGTGCTCTTTTCACTATGTTTATTTCACACTTTGTTGTTGTGCAGTTTAGACATGTACTTTGCATTCATGGGACACAAAGAAGGTGTCACTGTGTTTGTTGTTGGTTGAATGTACTTGTGAATATTAGCTAAATGAAACACTATTAGTCTGCCATTCACTAAGAAAAACTGCTAACAGTTAGCAGTTTCTTTTTAACATCCCCAGGACTGGTGAGATAGCTGTCTAAGCCCACGTTTCTTTCATGTTAGCTTTTATGGCAGATTAGAACGACACACTTAGATCTTTCTTCTTGTTATTCTAAACCCAAGGCCAAAGTATACTGGGCATGTAAGAATATAGAGGCTCTAGAGTTACACTGGAGACCCCCAGGGATCAGAACGTAATGTGTCAGGTCTACGAATTTTAATTGTTTTAATTAGACACTGAAATCAGTGGCTGAGGAAAGAAATTAATAAGCTATTTTATTTGAACTGTCATTTGATCTGATGCAATTTCATCTTGGCACATCATATACTGTCAGCATGGCATTAAAAAACCCTGTTCCTAATTAAACATGTCCATGTCAATGATATGTCGCATTAGTTCAATTAATGGAGTTAACAGAAAACAGTCATCGTAAAAACATTTACACGCTGCAGGGCCAGCACAGCTTCCTAAGAATTCCTTTTTTATAATGAGCTTGTCGATGTGCTTAATCTAATCGCTCTTTTAACATGCAAGGCTTTAGTTCACTTATTAGTAAATGCACTATGGCAATACTGCAGCTTCCCACCCAGAACAAGCACACAGGTCTGACTATGTGAGCCTGTGTAAACTAAACATTTGACATCACCATACATAAGTGTAGATGTGTCCCTTCTGTATATTTCTTTTTTATATATATATTTTTTATAACTTTTGCTTTCAATCAATCGTTTGTGTTTGGATTTTCATTATTGTGTCTTAACATGTTATTAAATGATGTGATTTCTATCAGTTATACTAAAGTCTGTTTGGACAGCGAAAGATAACATTTGTTTCATTACAAAACAGACTTATTCCAATCCATCTCTGCTATTAGTTGTTACATGCAACAACTAACTGTTGTGATGGGTGTCTGTTCAAAAAAAAAACAATTACAGATATATAGATAAGAAGGACGGAATTGAATTGTACAGGACATGATTTAATTATAAATGGATTCCATACTGAAAGCCAAAAATCAGAGCCCAAGTCAAACAGGCAAAGAGGTAAAAATTATCTACCTGAAACAAAGACAAGGGGACAGACATTCTGCAAGAAGAAGATGAAGACTGAACTAGGGAATTGGAAAGACAAAAGACTAAGGATGTAATGCTCAAATTTGCTATTATAATAGGCAATACCCCAATGAACACAAACTCTAAGTAGATGGACTATAAAGAAAACTAAAGCAAGAATAATTAATAAGGCACAGGTGTTTCTATAAAGGCATACTTGTATTGGCATAATTGGGTTGTGTTGAGATGAGTTGAGTTGTGTTGAGTTGAGTTGAGTTGAGTTGAGTTGTGTTGAGATGAGTTGCTTTACTTTTTCACCAAGCAGACACAGCCTGGAAAGGGGTGTCACTTAAAGTAATATTACATATACAGCTCACAGTAAAAACATACAGCAACACAACTGCTGCTACAATTTGTGTTACTTCCATTTCTACCGAAATTTGGTGGAGGGCGGAGTCCGGCGTGTTTCAGTCATGCTCCTGAGACAGGCTGTCTAACATGGTAACGTATGGGTCACCTTGCAGTTAGAAAGTACCTGAGCAGAGCTCAGCACACCAAGCATGACTGTTGTTTCAGTGAAAAGTACCTTCGTGTTTGTGTGGTCTACAGCTGGTCTGTGTGAGGCATGGCTTAGTATCAGGGGGACAGTAGTTAGTTGTGTAGGACATGCCAGTGTAGTCTTGTGTTTATAAATGTGAACTGAGTACAAAACTGGACGTAGACTGGTTGTGTGTATGACCAGTGTAACCCCTAGTAACTGCACACCTAAAGTGTCCAGTTTCTACTGATCTGTAGATTGTGCTCGGCCACATACCACATGCGGTCAGCTCATTGTCTTTCTTCAGCAGGCTGGAATGAAATTTGTTTTCTGAAAAGCTTGCTTTAGTGAAAGGAAATCATTTTCAGCTGTTTTGTTGGAGCTCATGCGCGTCTATGACTGAATATTATTATGGCACATTTTTACGGTGATTGTTGATTATTATCAAATCAATTGCAATGAACATTTTCATTAAATTGGCGATTATACTCTGTGATCCTTTGCAATCTATTGTGTATGCATGCCCAAAGTGAATGAATACCATTAATGTTTCTTACTTCATTTTGCATTTTCCAGTGAAGAATGAAAAGAATACACTTGGCTATTTAGCCAACACTTTTTATTCAAAGCAGAGCATGTCATAAAACATCTGAATATTTATTAACAGACCTTCAGAATGATTATTATTATTATTATTATTATATTTATTTATTGTTATACTCAAGAAGTCCCCTGTTTTTGAGTATGGCATCTGGCATGTGTGATGTCCTTAACCACTGCGCCATCTGCTGTCATACTGAGAACTGCTAGCTAATGGAAAAGGCTTGACTTAGATATTCGGTATGATTCGGTGTATGCTGTAGAGGCCATAACTGCGCTGTGATTGATCAGAATTCGTTAAAAAGTTGTGCCACATAAGTTATGTGCATTTTCACCTAAACACATGCCAGCAAATGACTTCAGGGACAGAGCCTGGACTCAAATACAGAAAAAAAAAATCAGCAACTCTTAGTCAGGCTAAAAATGAAGCCATGAAAGAAGTGATATATTGAGAGAAAGATATATATATATCTTTCTCTATAAAGCTCTTCTCCAAGATGGCAGTGTACTAGAAGGCAGTGGCTAATTGATCATCAAAAGAACATAGTAAGATGGCTGTTTCCTCTGAAGCTGGCCTTCTCTCTGCCAGCCACAAGCCCCCTACCTTTAGCTTTAGCATAACTTAATCTTCACCATGTGTGACTTTTTTAACACAAACATGGCAAACACACAGCAGTAAAGTGTTCCCAGCATGTAATTCCGTTTTTTAAACAGTGTGGCCAATTAAATAAATAAAAAGGCATAAAGTAGACAAAGAAAATAAAAACTAAATAAAGCTAATTTGGCAGGAGCAGCAGTAGGTGTTGGTGTGGGTGGATTGTAATCATCAGTAAACTGTAGTCCCTTTCTTTCTTTGTTATGTTACCTGCACATTAATAGAAATTTTCTCTCATTCTCCTCCCCTTCTGATCTGTAGGTATGCTTCTTACCTGACTCCTGCCCTCTTGTTGTTCCTTGCATGACTTTTCATTCAGTTCTTTCCTTTTTCCTTTTTCCATCTTCCCCCCACCCCACTACCTCTTCCCTTTCACATTTCTGTTGCCTTTCACCCTTGTAACCCAGGCACCTTGTCCAGGGTACTACTCATGTCCCACGTCTGTAGAGCACATGCTTACAGCAGAGGTTGTTTCTCTGGGGAATGGAACAGATAAGCTCCATTCTTTCCACTGTGTTGCTGCCTGAAACTACATTTATTCAACAAGCACCTCTTTATCTTCCTCTCCAGTTTCTACCTCCTCCTTCCTATCGTTTTCCTTCCTCTTTCTTCCCAAGTCCCTATGTTCTCCTTCCCCTCATACCTTCTCCTTCATCTTCTGTTCCTTTTTCATATCTCTTCTCCTGTTTCTTGCTCCTCTTTCCTGTCATGGTCCTCTCTCCTCCTTCCTTTGTTCTTTCTTCCTTTTCCTTCCTCTCCTGTGTCTCTCTTCTCTTTCCTGTTATGTTCCTTCTTCTGTCTTCCTCTTCTGCTCCTCCCCCCTTAGTCTTCTTTGGTTTCTCACTCCTCTTTCGTGTCATGTTTTCTCCTCCTTCCTTTGTTCTTTCTTCCTTGTCCTTCCTCTCCTATTTCTCCTTCCTCTGTTGTTTCTTCCTTCTTTTTTTCTCAAGTTTCTCCCTCCAAATTCTTCTTTGCTTTCCTCACCCCTGCAGTCTTTCTTCAATCCCTACCAATCTGAGAACCCCATTCACCAGTTTTGCCAGCCATTCTTTTGCTGTCTTTACAGTATCGAATGGTGAAGCCTATTCAGTCAGAGTAATCAGAGCTCTGACAGATGCTCCATGTTCAAGTGGTTGTCTGTCAATGCTCTTCATTGGGAGTTTTAAATGAGAAATACGCCTTGTGCACTGAAGAACTCCTCAAGTAATACAGTCATTATCATTCACGCCAGACCTCACATATTAACGTGCATTTGCGTATTTGCTAGACTGCATGTAATATACATACCGAATAGAATAATCTCAGCATTAGACATCTGCGAAAATTAGTACATATTTGCTTTTGTTTTGGAGCAGCCTTTAAAATCCACTTATAATGCTACACGACTTAAGCTCTTGTGCGAGCTATCAGTGTGTGTAAATAGATCTGTCTCTTGAATTTCAGTCATGACTGTCAACATTCAGCTTGTGTCCTGGGAACCGTCTCTCTGCTCTTGCTTTTTTTTTTTTTTTTTTGGTGTGTTGATCATGCTTAGATTTTTTGGTGTAGTTTTCTGGAACTGCTAACTATTACATAGCATGTTTTACATTATAGGTGTGAAGACTTTCAATAATTATTTATTTTTTTTAATGGGTACGTGTACATTTATGTGCCCACTTTCATTTGATCTGATTTTACATTATAATGAACAATACAAACTTGAATATGAAATAATTAGGCTTACTTTATCTTTCATTCATTTATTATATTAGAAGTAGCAAGTCTTTAAGTAATCTAATTATTTCAGCGCAGTGTATAACTGATATAATATAAATCTTAATTAATGAAAATTGCTATTTTCAGTGACTACAATAATTAAGATGTCTTACCTGTCATCATTTTTACAAAAACAAAATCTCATCTAAGTATATTTCAAAAAGTGCCTGGAAATGTTCAGATCAGGTTTCAATCAAAGGCTTAATCACTTGTAATTAACAGGCTTATCGGGAACAAAATTCATCATGCACAAATGATTCCATAAATTACAATTGCCGTATGCACGTTTTATAACATGGCTCTTCTTCTACTCAAAATGGTCTCTCACCTTCCAAGTATGGGAACATGCCATGGCTATGGATGATTTCATTTCATAAAATTCAAATTTAGAAAGAGATTACAAACTTCACAATGGTGCTCTGCTGCTTGAATAATACATTGTATGACCTTTGTTGTACTGGTGAACTTAACAGTCAGTGTTGGGTACAGCTGGAGTCTACTACAAGAAACTGGATTAACCCAGAGTGAAAGGCTGGATTCAGTAAAGAAAACATAGTATTTTGTAACAAAAGATACATGACGTAAATCACATTGTCTGCAATGCCATGTGCAATGCTTAAAGTCAGTTATGTTGCTTCCATGGTTCTTTAATTCCCTCAACAATTCATGAAGTTTTGAATGTAAAAGAATAAAGTTTAACTTGTCTTAGCTATGTTTAGCTGATACATTCTGTCTTATTATTTTAACAACACTTCAAACCTTTCAAACCTGAAAGGTGAATATACGGCAGTTTAACAGATGAATAAGTTTTATGTGCTCTTTAATTTGTTGAATTATCTTGAAAGTAAAACTATGTGTGTATGGGGTGGGGTGGGCTAGTCAAATCATTTTAAAGTATCAGTGGAAAAAATATAAGCTCAGTTTTTGTTACACATTATTTGTTAAATATTATGAGAGCACACCCCCAGTACTGCAAACATGAACCAGTAAATTACTAATGATGTTTGTCAGAACTGGCAACAACACAATTTTTAGAGCCACTACATTATTTTGATGGGTAAACATTACATAAACATTACGCAAATGTTAACGCTCCCTCTGCCTGCACAATAAAGTGGGTCAAATGTGTGCCTGACATGCCCCCCGGGAGGCGTCTTTTTCCATTATCATCAACTTGAACAATTCAGCTGCTTGTAACATTTCTGTAACATAATTGAAACTTTGTAATACTGACATTGCTATGACTTGACAGCCTCAGAGATATGAAACAGATGCCCCTTGATTAACGTATAAGAGTGAGCTGCTTTGCACATATATATGTATGTGTGTGGGTGTGTGTGTGTGTGTGTGTCTCTGCGAACTGCTGAACTACTTTTCTACCTATCCTTTGCAGGGTCACAGGTAGTCTACAGCACAGGGCAGGGTAAACCCTGGTCATGGTGCTAACCCATCACAAGAGCACACACACACACACACAGAATGTGTATATGCAAAGGAAGATTATAATTATGGACAATGCACATGATAGTGTGAATTACAGAAACGTGTGTTTATGAAACATGCATGCATGCTCATAATGCTAACGATGAAAATGACGCTGCGATTCCATCAGGCGTGCTTCTGAAGAATAGTCCTTCCAGATGTTGTTTACCCAGTACAGATTCTCCAGCTCCTCCTGCTAGCTGATAAATACATATCCCCGTCTCCCAATCTTAAAAATAAATAGGGCCTTTATTGTCACTCCAGGGACACAATTACCCCATATTTCATTCTGGCTAAATAAATACCCCGCAGTTAACTCCCTATTTCCAGTAGACTTGCTTATACTGCGAGGTGTATTGCACAGAAAGGCTTAATATTTTTTGACCAGTCAGATCCCAGCCTAGCCTTCCGCCGCTGCTAAGTACCTGGAAGTGAGAGAGAGATCTTGTTCTGCTGTACTTAATTAGATGTCACAGAGTGATAAGTGTTTTGTACCGCTTCTGTGCATTGGACACACAGGGCGAACAATGTGTCATTCGTAATCACGTTTATGTATGAACTTACGCCTGGCGCGATTTGCGTGGGCTCCCAATGGGCGTTTCTTTTCGACTGAGCCAATAAATAACCATGTACGCATTCAGCCGTGTTAAAAGCGGCCCCAAAACAAAACCGTGTACACGTGTTGAGCGTTGGTCTGGCGAGCGGCTGATGTCGGATGCTTGCTACGCCTAGCAACGCTCCTGCTTAGATCCGATTCTGAAGGGACGGGCCAAATGGGAAAAGTCCTCTCAAAAAGGCCGCTCTGCTTTTGTATTGTGCAATTAGAATGAGCTTCTTCAAAGAGGAAAGTGCTAAAAGGATTACGTGGCCAGCAGAGGGAGTCTATTTCTGCAGCTTTGTGTCAGTTCATAGTTTAGCATATGATCAGATAGAAAAAAAAATAACTTTCTATAATGGCTAGACTTTCTCGACATTTTTATTGTATTTTTTTTACACAGCCCTTCAATGACACATATTGTCTGAACAGATTTTGTTGAAAAAAGAAAATTCCCACAGCTCATTCGTTTTGGATGCAACGCGTGAAATTTTCAGTGCACAGTCATCTTTGACCTTGGAGTGTGTCTGTCTTTTTTTTAAGCTGCCAGAGGACCAGAGGAGTCCATCAGGCATGGTGCCAAATTCAGGATGCTTCTGTAGCCAGGGATCATGTGGGAAATGGAAAAGTATAGCGAAAGAATGGGAACAGAAGAGTGTATGAAATGAGAAAAGTGCAGTGTAGGAATGGGAAAAGCCAGGTGTGGTAATGGGAAAAGCTGTGTATGGGAATGGTAAAAGCCAGGAGTGGGAGTAGGATAAGCAGAGTGTGGTATAGGAAAAGCAGAATGTGGGAATGGGAAAAGCCAAGTGTGGGAATGGGAAAAGCTAGGTGTGGGAATGGGAAAAGCAGAATGTGGGAATAGGAAAAGCAGAGTGTGGGAATGGAAAAAGCACAGTGTGGGAATGGGAAAAGCAGAATGTGGGAATAGGAAAACCAGAGTGTGGGACTGGGAAAAACCAAGTGTGGTAATTGGAAAAGCAGAGTGTGGGAATAGGAAACGCAGTGTGCAGGAATGGGAAAAGCAGAATGTGGGAATGGGAAAAGCAGAGTGTGGGAATGGGAAAAGCAGAGTGTGGGAATGGGAAAAGCAGAATGTGGGAATGGGAAA
>JABJVR010007759.1:0-30163 GCA_025773905.1 Chitala chitala | reverse complement strand
GGCAAACACAGATCGTACCACTTTTTGAAAGGGAAGGGAGTCTTAAAAAATTTGCCATAGAAGAAATAAATATGTAAAATAAAATACATTGTTAAAATAATAAAAGTAAAGTACCATCAGGGAGTTTTCCAGCATTAATATTTTCAGTTGTTTGAATAAGCCATGATCGAATAAGAAATATCAGTGAAGCAAACCCAGAATGCTAATGCCATGTAGTTATTGTATCTAACATCAGCCTGCCCCCCCTCCACCTCCCACACAGGAAGCCAGCAAGAGACGCCCACATCCAACAAGGGCCTGGCATCCAGAACTCTTTGAGATTTTAATAAATAGTCATTAATATAGCTTGGAGCAAATAATTGCCCTTAATAAATATGTGTCCCCAGACCCTGTAACTATGAAGAATGGCTCCTTTCAGGCTCAGCGTAGATTGGAGGGCGGCCAGGTGGTTGCTGGACAGCTCCCTGCTGGAGCGAGACCTCCCGTCCTCCCGGAGACACTGATTGCCGTGCTGCAGCAGTGGGGGAGGGGTGGTGAAGGGGTGGAGTCAAAGCACTGTCTCGCTCTGTGTGGTCCCCAGTTTCTTATTGCCTTACACTGAGTCCTGAGAGTGTGGTGTCTGCAATTTGCACTCACACTGTGGACCTGACATCACTGAGGCATTGTTTCAAAATTGCAGTTTTACTTTTATTTGACCCCTCAGGAATCTGGCTGCTCAGACACTGCCACTTTGTTCATCACAGCTGCCTTATGTCATTTCTTACTAGGGGATTACAGAGTACTTTTGGCTTAGTTATGCACTTTGCCTATTCAACGTACTTTATTGAAGGTTAAGCAATATTAACACTTTCATTAACCTCAGAAATGGAAAGCAGCTAGGTGTTTGGGTTGTCCTTCAAATTTGTTCTCTTGCCAAAAAAACACAGAGGAAACCAATTATTGGGTCTGAGTTTGAAGCCTAAAGAACACTTACGGTCAGTCGGAAGCCTGTTATGAATCAAAGCACACCTTGCAGTGCAATGCAAAATAGATCAAAACTCATTGAAGCACTGAATCAATTAATAAGGAATGTATTTAAATAGTTAACTAGCCCTTAAAGCTTTTTTTGTGAGTACACTCACGGACACACTCAGACACACAAACACCATGTTAATGACCCTGTTTTGCAGTTTTATTCATGTCACACAAAATTTCTGAAAAGGCTGGCTCCTCTTGAGTGGCACTCTCTTTGAAGCATCTTCTTTGGTCGCTGGGAATTTCTCTCACAGGGGTTTCCCCCACACCCCGCTAAGACACCATGAAGCTTCTGAGCGCCCGCTTGCAGCCCACGGCACTGCTGAATCACTGTGCTCTCCGCTACAGAAATCCCCGGATCAGCTCGCATGTTAATGCGCCCCTGCTCCGGGCACTGCTGACTCTGTTGTTCTGATGCATGGAAATGTGTCACCGGAGCAGAAGAGGGATACGGCCTGCTTAGCCCTGAGTTTGCATGGTGCTAATTAGCAGCAGGTTCCACTGGGTATCACTGAGCTGGAGCTTATGTGCAGCCTAGGTGTTAAGTCAGAAGTGTACTTCAAACAGAGGATCCATAAGACATGTGAGTTATTTAAAGAAAGTCTGTTGGATGACTGTGTCTGTCTGAGTGTTTCTTATCATAGGAATCTCCATCCATCCATCCATCCATCAATCAATCAATCCATTATCCAACCACTTGTCCTTTACAGGTGAATAATCATCATAAGTAATTCTTCATCATAGAAAGAACCTGTCCCAAACAATGCTTGTTCTGGTTTTGTAAATGAAAGAGCGCACCTTCTTATACAGTATATTTTTCAGGTATGTTGGTCTTAGCGGGTAACTGGCAGTTCCATTGGATTTTCACAAAGCAATGTACCATCATTGAGATGGCTTTGTGAGTTATTTTTTTTAAACTGAGGATTAAAGTCAGGGAATTAGACATGGGGAAAGTCGCTTGTAAAACAAACTCGACAATGTAAGGATATGGTTTTACATTTTTCAACACATTGATTGATTTAACGTTCTGGGAGGCAAGAAAGAGAGGAGAGGTCCAGTATGCAAAAAGGGAGGTTTATTGACAGGAGGATGAGGACTAACACAAGGGGTACAAGTAAGAACCAGGCTAAAGAATAAAAAAAAAACATCTATCTAGAACACTCCAGTAGTTACCAGCACAACTAGTGTAACTGCTAACACTACACTACAACACTCTACAACAATAACTAGCACAGGAATGAAGAAAGGACAAAGTCTTCCGGTCCTTGGTTCAAATCCCAGCCCAGCTAGGTGTGTCCTTGAGCAAGACACTCAGTGCTAGCTCCCCGGGCACCATGTGTGGCTGCTCACTGCTCCCCCCAGGGGGATGGGTTAAATGCAGAGAACAAATTTGATTGTGGCATCTATGTGCAACATGTATATGTATGCAGTGACAATAAAAGCTGATTATTATCATGCAAGAAAGAATGTAAGCCTGTAGAGACGAGAGAATAGCGGAGTCTAGTGGCCAGGGTAGGCCGCTACAGGAGCTGGACGTGACAATCAACAGAAGGAAATCAGGAAAAAAAATGTGGCTTCTGTTAATATGGAGATTTGAAGGGCTTATGAACTAAATATTGCCCAGATTTCATTACATTTTCTTTTCAATTGTGGCTGCTGCTATTTGCATCCAACTGAGGTCCTGCTCTTTACTTATAAACCTCAGTTTATTACTATCTCTGACACTCTTCCCTTCCACCTACCCGATGGAGAGCACTTGCGATTCGCCTGCACTCGCAAATATTTACTGTTCAATGTTGTATCACAAACCTAATAAATCTGATACTAGTGTTATGGTGGAACGTTAATGTTTTATCACCATTTGCCCTTATAAGAGGTTTTCCATATCTGCCCTTCACCTTGGTTCTGTCTGTATTCTGGGGTGCCACCTCATGGAGAGTTTGTGATCTCGGTATCTGCAGATTCGTGCTTCTCTGATATCCCCGTATCTAACACCCCTGCTGCTTGTTTTATGGCAACATACAGCATTTTTTAACCCTGATTTTTAACATGGAAAGATCCACAGTAATAGGAATAGTGGCAGCTGGGAGATTATGTACTGCAAGTTTCTGTGTTTCCTTATATCTAAAATGAACATAAAAGAAAGCCAGTTAAGACACAAATTCATCATCTGTAGTCTCAGGAAAAATTTTCCTCACATTGCAACACAACGGACCCAACATAGTGAATGGGCCTTTCTTAGTGTAGGAATGAATACCCCCACACCCTGTGGGGGGAGATGAGGGTCAGGATAGATGTTATGACTGCTAATCATCCCACCACAATAACCCAACATTTGAAATATATCAATTTCAAATTAGCATTGACTGCAGTTCAGCCTAGTTGGTATGCATTCTGAGGCTGACTCTAAGTCTTTCCGTTGGCTGATAGTTGTCGCGGGTATCGTTCCCAGTGATTAAACAAATTTATGAATGCGGTGGCCAGCTTGGCTTGCTTGTAAAATTCTCCTTTGTCAACATTAGGTTTGACAGCCCTCAGCTTCTTGTGTTAACAATACAAAATGGGACGTTAATCAGAATCCACTTGTTTAATCATTAGTGATTTCATAAATTATTTACCTTCCTTACAGTCTGTTTAATAAACAGCCTCTGTAGATCGGCATTGTGTACTAATTTTCTGAAAAAATAATACACAAAGGCACACACACATTCTCTCTCACTGTCTCTCAAACACACACACACACACACACACACACTGACCCACATTCTAGACAAAATGTATAGACCAGTACTGAGTGGCCACCCCATGAAGGGTCTAAGAGCTGCTTTATTTTTCTTCTTCTTCTAACCCTTTCCCTTGACCTACTTTGCCCAGAGAGTCCTTAATCATACAGTATATACTGGTTTTACCTTAACCTCTCTCCAGAAAAAAATCTATATGTTTGCTATACACACTTTAATCTGAAACAGCAGGACCTGCTAATGTTTAAAAATGGCAAACTGTAATAGATCATGTTTGTTGCATTAATTGCTTAATGAAAAGGTGCACGTGATGTAGCAACCTGGCAACCCACATCCGTGCAAGGACAGGGTTTGAGGAACCAGGTTTTCCTTGCAAAAATCAGTACAGCCGGAGCTGCACCAAGCGATGGCGGCTCTATCACAGCTCAGCCAAACACAGCCACGGATCTGGAGACACTGTACATTTTCAAAGAACAAAAACGTCAATATATACATCAGGCTAAATGCCAGCATGTTCTGCAAAAATGTCAGTCCAGGTTTATTTTGACTGTTTATTAATCAAATAGGTTCTCAAATGACCCTGTGCAAGAGGCATGTGAAGTCTGTATCGCAACAAATGCGGCACGAGTCGGCTTCTTTGGATGTGACAACAACAAATGCCTTTACTACACCATTCAATTGCCCTGCCAGAAGTATTTTCATTAATATTCAGTGTGTGCCGAGCTATTTGTCTGAATAGGGTTGCTTTAATACCACAGCGTGTTTCACCTTTCTCTTTGATGTGTGTATGGACTGTCACGCATGGCATTACCCCAGCCGGGTGAGAAAGGCATTCTGAACGTCCGCTGTGTAGATTTAACAATGAGAAATGAGCCGCTCTACACTGATGTGTTTTCCTCTCCCCAGAGCGCAGGTCTTTGAAAATACATTTTAATTCCTGACAGCGCGGGGCCGATTCCTTAAATGCCAGTCTGCGTTTAATAAAATCTATGTAACATTTAAGGTTTGTAAACACCAGAGAGAAGGCCTTGTGTAGTTATGAAGAGATCCACAACACGGGCCTAATCTAATACTGCAATAAAGTAATATTATGAACATAATAAAATATGCACAGAAATGAAGGACAGATCCCTGAAAGCCACTTTGTAAGGGTTATTAAAATTTCAGTTGTGCATTTTGTGTTGTGGTGAACATTGGTATGAACCTGAGTAAACAGCTTCTGTCGTTCAACAGTTTCTTTGTCGAGCTTTGCTCACAAAGCGTAGACCACATGCTATCCACCACCAAACCCTCACTTATGCACACACAAATACACAGCAAAGCTTGGTTAAAAGCATATTAAAATACTTTATTAATGTTAATAACTTCTTGTGTTTTTACATTTTAATATATACGTTTTATATTTCAGTATAGTATGTTGAAAATGTTTAATACCTTCAATTTAACTCAGTCATAATTTGCATCTCATAATGGGCCATATTTTCAAGTAATTTGTGTAATAATTTATGTATAAACATGCTATTTATTCATACCTCCTGTTTTATGTACTTGATTTGTATATGTGTTGTTTTATGTTGCTTGCGCTATGCACTTTCAGATGAAATGCCAAACTGCATTTTGTTGTGTAAGTTCTCGTACCTATGCAATGATAGTCTAATGTAATCTTATCTAAACTAAATGTTAGCTACTGTTTCTGTGATTGGTTTCCAACAATAATTAGGGTGGATAATCTATACAACCAAAACCTGGATGATCAAAGATATTGAATGAGTGTGTTGATGTACACACACAGGAACATGTAGACATTCCTATTTTGGTAGGAATTTTATGCTTGGCTGCTAAGTGAAATGCAATTGCTATATTATTTTCCATGCAACATAAAAGCAATTGTAAACTGAAATTGTATTTCACTTCATTTGCCATAATTTATTTAAATGGATGAAGTGCTAGAAATATATTTTGGCTTTTGTGACATTCCCACAACGTTTGATTTTCAGCACTTACTGTATTTATGGGAACATCTTCTCAAAATATGCTTTACATGGAAACCCAAATTTGTGCTCCAACATGCACAAATAGGCTAAATTCCACATTCTGCACAAGTATGTCTTTTTTGCAATGGAAGAGGTCTGAGATGGGCTTTTTATGATGCAACCATAAAAGTGCGCTTGAGCAAATGCAGGTTTTTCGTCTTCTCGAGAAAATGCATAATGCATGAGTGCAATGTGGTTCCGTCCTTCTTGTTGCGAGTGGTCGGAATGAGCGTGAAGGCAGCTGCCCCCGGACCTTGCTGGTGGAGATGACAAAACGTCAGCCGGCTTTACATTGATGGGAGAAAAGATGTTTTTGACAGGCTGTAGTAGGAAGCTCAGCAGTGAACAAAACACCTTGAAAGGATTGAGTTGACAGGCTGTGATCACAGAAGCGTTGCTCTATCCTGAGGTTGGCCTTTTAGGCTTTAATCATGCAATTGCTAGTAGAAGTTATGGAGATAAGATGACTGCTTTGTTACCAAATTCAAGAACTCACCTGAAGTGAATGTGATGGCTCGTGCCTCCATCACATTGCATGCGCAATAACAGGTACCATCAAGTGGCACTTGGATCATCTTCAGACTCAATCCAACAGCTTTATGTATCCTGCCAATCAGTCTTCTGCGGCTTCTTATCTATTTTGGCATTTGTTTAGATTTGTTTCCACAGGAATGAAAGAAATACAAAGTTTTTTTTTTTTTTTTTACTGAATTTCAAAATATATAAAACTTTATGGACTCATAAAGCTGCCCTGCCTGTTATTCCTGTTTTTTTGATATACGGTGTTGAGAAAACGGGGAAAAAATACAGATGATTTTCTGATTACACAGAAGTCGTTATGTTGACAATATACGTACTAGGATTTTCTGCTGTTGATACCCGGTGGTTTTATTTTTATTTATTTATTTGTTTGTTTGTGTAATAATAAGAGTACTCATACTGAGAACAAAGTGCATGATGTGGAGTACAAAATTAAAGGAGAATTATTTAAATGGTCTTTAAAGGAGTCATCTGAAGTGAGATAGTTTTGGTCCTTTTGGTGCTTTGCCCTTTCGGTCTAATCACTTTCAGTCAACAATGCTGGGATGGGAGCTACATACAGCTGAATGTGCTCCTTGTATGGGTTGATCCTTTCGTTGAAGCGGTATCCATTCACACCCCTAAGCTCTACATGGTTCAGTCCATTAGGTCAGGTGGGGTCACCCCCATTCTTGTCATGTTTCAGTCCATACTAGTTTTTTAAAAAATAAGGTACTGTCAATATCAAATTCAAAAAGGTTAAAAGGGGCTGTTATCCAATGCAGCACAAAGTCATTTAATTTTGTATTATACAACCAAATTTGATTGATGCAGTTTTCATGCTGGATGGATGGGTGTGTATTACTGGTAGTAAGCATAACATTAATGACACAAAATGGAAAAAAAAATGTAAAGAAATTGAATGCCGTTGCTTAAAACTTAAAAGGTTGAGTTTTATAAACATAAGAAACCTATATCCATCCATTATCTTAACTGCTTATTCCTGGTGAGGGTTGCAGGGGAAGCCTGGAGCCCATAGGGTACAAGGCAGGGGACACGCAGGGCAGGGCACCAACCCACCACAGGACACAGACACACACTACAGGCAATTTGGACACCCCAATCAACCTAACCTGCATGTCTTTGGACTGAAACCGGAGAAAACCCACCAAACACAGGGAGAACATGCAAACTCCATGCACACAGACCCAAGGCGGGAATCAAACCCTAGGCCTGGAGGTGCGCAGTGATAGTGCTAACCGCCACGCCACCGTGCCACCAGAAGCCTATATTAAAGATGTTATTCACATGTTCTCTGTGTATTCTTTATTTATTCATGAAATGGAGAGTGAAGCAAACATGTAAAGGTGACCTGTAGGGCAGTGGCATGACGTGCATGTTGAAACAGTACCTATCAGCTGATGCTCTCGGGCGCTGGGAGAGGCAGGTGTATCAATATTACTGACTAAATCAAATTCTTGGACAAGACCATAGGCCTTGATTGCTCATGATATCACTTGCCAGGTTTGGAACTGAGATGGAGGTCAGATACTGCACTTATCTTTTCTGGTCAGGCATGCAGAAATGTTGAATTATATGCACTTTAATAGCGGTGAAATATGAAATCTGAGCGTAGAAATGAATGACTTACAAATATACGAGTATTTATGCTTTTCCATTAACGTTGTCAGGATGTAAACTGATGCAAATCGGGTGGTCATGCAGTAAGTAAAATATGCTTTATAAACGGCTAATTCAGTTTTCCCCTCTCTCCACCCGTCTCCTATCTACACGCCCCGTGGCCCGATGCAATCCCGATGTGGTCGAAACTTCAAACCCTTTCACCTAATGGAACACATTATCTCTGGATTAATCCTCTGAATGCTGCGTCGTCTTTTGTCTCCTGCTTCACAGGTAAGAACAAAAACCGGATTTCTACTTAAGCTGAACTTCTTTATGTCTGTGCTCGCCGCTTCCTGAGAACTGTATCCCGGCTATGAAAGAAAGAGCAATGTTAACGTCTATCAGTGTCATTTTGATTGAGCTTCTGAATGGCGCGGACCTCACTTTAGCTATCATCGCATCTCGTGAAGGGCCAGATAACTGCACCAACTCAGCGTGTTACAGGGTTTTTTGAAAATATTCAGTTCGGACCAGGTTTGCTGACACACGTGCTATTTTTTTATGTCCTGAGCACAGATTTTGACATGAACTATAGGAACATGTCCTTACCAGTATTTTGGGAATTTTACATTGTCCCTCATATTTGTGTAGATGGGCGTGGGGTTGGGGACTGCTTTGGTCTCTGCTAATGTTGAAACCAAACCTACAGCCTTGTTTTATGCTGTGCTTAATATTTGTAGGAAGAGAAATGCAGTGTCATTGTGTTTGTTTTGAAACAAGAATCACAAAAGTTATTTCATGAAAATTATGGAATCATAATCTGCCAACGCTGTTCAACAATCATTGAGGTAAATGCAGAAACTTTATGGGTGTGTAACCAACAAGCTGACAGACTAAACATGGCAGCATGGAGCTGAGGATGCTCTGGACCCTCTGATATTGACCACGCTTCACTTTGATCCTCCTTAAAGCTGAGGGGATGTAAGACAACAAGTGCTTGATGAAGTTTATACCTTCTAGGCTACAGGCATCTTATCTCCTTTAGACTCTCCAAGTGATGGGCCCTGTTGACTGAGTGCTCCTTGTCGAGGGTATAAGTCAGGTTCATGGGAAAGATTGCTGTTTTTTATGGTGTCCTGTTCCCAGTTGTGCTTCGTTCTGACATGATTTTCCTGGCAAAAGTGTACCGGCAGCCGACGTTGCTGCACGTCTTTGTGTGGAGTCGTTGCCTCAGAGCTCCAGGGCTGCACTGCAGAATTCCACTCTGACTTTGTGTTACTTCTTCTTTAGTGGGCTGCCCACCTCTGCCTGTGTTAAATGAGAAACGTTTTTACTCATGAATATCACCTTTGGTGTTTGGATGTCCTTTTATGGACCTTTCTGTTCTGCTTTGACTCTTTCTGTGGACAAACTCTGGGTCACCATCATCCAAATTGAAGAGATATTGATGTCCATGATGAGTTATGATGAGAGAACGTTATGAGTAGATTTATGCTCAACAAGTCCCTTCCCTACATTTTATGACCTTTGAAAAAAGTTTGGCTTGGTCTTATTATGAGATTATAAAATTTTATTTCACTCCATTTTATTTTTCTCTTTTCCATACCGTCTTTGCTGCTAACTGCAACGTTAAAACGTTTTTTTTTTTACATCAGTGGTTCTGGTTAATGTTATTTCTTCAAGCTTGATATTAATTCAGGCAGGTGCTGTGCAGACAGATTTTTAATAGATTAATGTCAAAGTTGTAAACATCTATGGGGTGATGGTAATGTGCATTTATTTGCATTGAACACAGTAGAAGAGAACGTCTGAGCCACGGTGTCAGGTAATTTTTGATCTATGCAGTACCTTTGATGGATGTGGTCCATCTCATGGTTCAGTAAGACCTCGTGGCTTTTTGCCTAGTAAGTACGCCTTGAGGTGTGTTGGCGAAAAGAAGTGATTCTAAATACGTCTGTCATTGTTTATTCTGGCAGTGCTGAGGTCAGCAAGTGGCACATCAGACCTAAAAAGTGCACTGGGTGAGCATGTGACCTTTGCGTGCCCTTTTGTTGTACCACGGGGTGCCCGTCTTTCTCCATAACCTCTAATGCTTGTGCCACCGCGGTTGCCCTAGACAACTGATGTGAACCTGAGCCACATGAATGGCACTGAGCACCTTTGAGATGTCCCGATTTCTCCAGAGGGACCTGCGTTTCTATGCTTCTCCACCAACACTCTTATTTTACTGTTGCTGTATTCACAGTTGACTTGCTGTTCTGTTTTGTTATAAATGTAATTTCCTTGCACATTTTTCTCACTTCTGTGTTGAGCCCCTGCCGCTTCTTGCATTCTGTCAAAGCTGCATGTGTAATTACCTGGACACCCAGGCAGAGATTTGCAAAGTTATTGACCTCTCTCTTTTGCCGTCACCTTGTCTCTGAATGCATTGGACACCTCTGAACAATAAAGTGGGAATAAGTCTATTGATTCATATTGGTTTATAGCACTTGTAAGATGTAGCTTTCAGAAAAAAAAGACATCTCTTCATATCCCATCGGGTTTTGCCTGGTACGTGTCGTAGTATTTTCTGCTTTCTACAGAAAAAAGTTCACGGTTCAGTTCATCTCTTGTAATGACATGAAGAGCATGAGAAGACTGAACGAGTGTTTCTCCTAACGGACAGGCACACTAACGCACATGCCCACAAATCAGTGAATAATTAGCTCTTCTGTTGGTAGACGTCCTTTGATGCCTAACGAAGTGTGGGTAAGGAAGTAAGAATATTGTCATGTAGCCTTGCACTGTGCTGAAGATATGCCAGGATGCTCTGGCACGGTGACCAGTGAAACGCGAGCTGAACATGCATTTCCTCCCGGTGATATATGCGAGAAGGAGAGAGCAGACATGGGGAGGTGTAGGGCAAGGAGCACTTTTAGCAGATGGCATGCCGCTCACAATCATACTATGTTTTAATCACACATCTTCACGGTCATTGACTGGTGATGCCTAGCAGTAAGAGTGAGACAAACAAGTTCTCTGTCACAATTATGGCAATAAATATTTATGCTTAGTAATCTTAAGTGATTATTTTTAAAGTGGAATGTGATGTTATTCATACTGAATTCATGTACTGAAGCTGTCACGTAACAATAAACATTTCTATTTCTGAGGTATGAGCAATCTTAGGGTATTGAACATGTCATGGTACAGTATGATTTGCATGTGTGGGTTTAGTGTTGATGGGTGTGCCTTCCAGAGACTGGTCACAGTATTCTCTGATGCAGCAGCTGGACATTTCTGCAAAATGCATGCCTTTGAACTGGCACAACTTTTTTATTTTTTTTTTTCCCTTTTTTACCCTTATCTCTGAAGACCACTATGGGCTGTGAAAATGCGGGAAAAGACTGTTAAGGCTATTCTAATGTACTTGATGAAATACGCTCACACACATATGCAAATGCACATGCTCACACACATACACACACACACACACACACACACACACACAAATATGACATTTACATCTGAAAAATTCCATACCTTCTGTTAACGTGAATGAATTTGACTGAGCTGTTTCGAGCAGCCCTAGATGACGGTGTGGTGAGGATTATATAATTCTCCAAAGGCCTTCTGCTGGAAGGGGTACCTGGTCTAGTTCCCTTGAGACCCAAAAGGAGTGGAGGAAGGGAAGAGACTTGTTATTGTATGACTTTAATAAAATTGGGTGCTGCGCACAAGGCAGTCACAGCAATATTCATTTTGGATGTCTGTGTTGGATGGAGCACAAGCTGGGAGAAAAGAAAGTGTTACTCTGTTAACAAAAAAAAATCTGCAGGAAGGCATTTCATTACGGCGACTGCAGCATAGGTTTCTCTAGTCTGCATTTTAAACTCCTACCGTTTGTGCTGTATCTAGGTTGCAAGGCTTTTCACTAATTTATTTCCAGGCATGTTAAGGTATGCGTCTGCACGGCTCCAAGGTAAAGCGCAGTACTGCGTTGCTATAATTTTAACTGTACGCGTGATCGGTGGTTCAAAAGAGCAACAGGGCAATTTTATTATTATTATTTATTATTTTTTTTATTTAGATGTTTCATAGAACCCTGGCTAACTAAGACAAAATGGTGGCATTTTGTAAATGAGCCTTCCTGTTAAGATCGCTGGTTACAAGTTAGTCAGAAAATGCACACACTGTACCATCAGAAGGGCAGAGTCCATTGAATGCATAAATCAGTAGAGCGCTTGGAGCTGAGGGGTGAAGTCAATGCAGTGGGTGGGTTGCCCGGGATACAGAAAAGAACAATGAGGCCGTTACCTTAGTATTGATTCAGACAGTCTAAACAATGGGCTTCTTTGGAGTAATGGTAGAACGTGAGCAAAGGACTTCTATATTTCTGTCTGTTTGTAGAATAATGGTTAAATATGGTACAGAATGGCTATGGCAGGAGACCACTGATTACATACTTGAGTGTAAAACCACCGATATGTCCTGTTCAACCGCTACTGGTTAATTGTTCTTACATTGTAGATGGTGGGTAAAGAGGGCATAATTTGTCTGTAAATGTAGAACGCAGTCGAGTAGAGAGGGATGGTGGTGTTCTTCAGATAACTGATCTTCAAGACGTTGGAGTTGAGAGGTAATCTATTCAGGTTTCGAAAGTTTAATTACACAGCTCCCATTCGAGGACACAAACAGGCACGCACGCGGATGCGTAACACGTGTGGTCGGCCCACGCG
The DNA here is from genome assembly GCA_025773905.1 of Chitala chitala. Taxonomy (NCBI): domain Eukaryota; kingdom Metazoa; phylum Chordata; class Actinopteri; order Osteoglossiformes; family Notopteridae; genus Chitala; species Chitala chitala. Next base: position 17,515 of record JABJVR010007759.1, on the reverse strand, counting down.
TGCATGCGCGGACGCGCTCTTCGGCGTTAACGTCTCCGCGAGATTAATGAAATAATAAGTTGTTAAGACTTACCCTTTTTATTAGCTCTGTAAATCCTTCAGCAGTACAAATTACACAGTTGACTGCTGTTGCGGTGTGCTTTTCCTTTTCGCTCCGTCTCTGAGGACCGTATCAGTGGAGAGGAATGCTCTGTTTGCGGTGAATTTTTAATTTAGACGCACTTAGGCGGCTCGCATAAGAAGATTCCAAGCCTTGAACGTCTGCTGAAAGTCTGAATTGCCGTTGAGATTATTTGCCAGAGACTTCTATATTTTGAGCCTCTCTGTGTGTGTATTCACGTGAGCCAGCCTCGGGTGTGTTGCAGTGTACGGATCTCCGATATTAACTATGCACCATATGGCACGTATTCCATATAATCACATAAATATTAATGCATGTAATCCTCTTTCACACCGAATATCTATTTTCACAACAAGAAGGGCTCTGCAAACGGAAGATACGACAGGTCGTACCGGCTTTAAATTTTATTTTATTGTCGCCTTTAACACAAAAGTGCTGTTACAGCCTTAAGAGGATGTAGTACGCGTCACACAGATGCAGCGACGGTGCTGTATCATCGATGTTCTTTGACACATATTTTTTCCCCCACTAACAGCAGGGTGACACTACACGTGATGTTCTGGAACACGAGTGTGACAGAATGGCTGAGTTTGTCACGGAGAAGGGGGAGAGGTGCTAACGCCTTGTGTCACCCGGCATGTCTCGCTCCTGTTACCACAGGTTCTGACACGTACGCTTCCTCAGCATCACAACGTGTCGATAGTGCCAGAGCTTGCCTTTTCAACAGGCCCCGTTTACAAAAGGCACCAACTTGAGTCATCCTGGCGCTGTTCTATCATTAAAAATAATGGCAGCCTGTTTTAGTTAAGTCTGTATCTATTACACAGTATGCATGCTCGAGTGCTATTGTACATGTATGTGAAATATTCAAGTGAAGGCGTTTTTTTTTTTGTTTTTTCTTTTTTCCCTCTTACTTGATGGCTCACGGCTCCTCGTAACGGCACTAACGACTCTGAAAGGGAACCAAATGGGCCGCCACGCTTTTATTAGCGTTTACATAATTTTGCAATTAGATGATTGTGTTGTCTGAATGTGTTTAACCTGCGTTGAGTTATGATGGTGTAATTCTCGTGTGCGTTCAGGAAAGCACACGGGATGGGGACCGGGGGGCTGTGGGGATGGTGACCGTCTCAGTAAAATAAATAAATAATCAAATAAACAACAAATGAATAAATAAATAAATAAATAAATAAATATGAAACACAATCGCATCTGCCGGAGTATTTACAACTAAATTAATGTAATGCCATCTTGGCCTGGGAACACAATCAAACAGCAAAACCCAGTTCACCTTTCTGACCCCACCCTGCAAGACCAAGTCATTTAATGGCAAGTATATTACGAAACACACATCCCGCTCTGACATTAAGACAATTATGGTCAATGAAGGGCTACACCCTTGCCCTTTTGAACAGAGTCTGTGTCGCGGTGCGTTTCAACACGGGTTAATTAATCACCTCCATCTTCCTCAGTGTCCAACAAATGCTTCTGACATTTTCTCTCAAAGATAAAAAGAATTACATTTTAATTACGTGCTTAACAATCCATTTAATGTGTGCATTCATTTTTTTGTTGTTGTTTCTTTTTTTTTGCTATTATTTAATGTCATGCCATTTTCGACAAATAGGACGTTCAGAGCTATCTGTAAAATATGGAAATAGGAAATAAAGGACAGCCCAAAGGACATATTTATATTTGCCCTCTAACAGTATGATCATATTCATGGATATATAAATATCCATGAATATGATCATACTGTTAGAGGGCAAATATCAGTCTTTTAGTGTTGCACCTACAGACATTGCCCTATAGATCTCAATATATGACACAAGGTCTTTAAGGCCTAACTACCTACTGTTACAGTTTCTTTTCACTGCTTTGAATCTCCTCTACTTACCATTAGTAACCTACTTCAAGCTGTTGCAATGGCACACAAGGTTTTGTGCACTTACAGTTCAGACGCATCAAACATGCTGGCAGTTTTAGCCAATTGCGAAACACTTGTGTTTGGAGAAGACGGAAGCTGTGCGGTCAGCGTACAGTGGGGATGACAAAATGCATCAACTCATCTTTCGAAGTTGTAAGTTTGTTTTTCGAACTCTATTATCTCTTATTAGATTTTATTTCACTTCATCTTATTTATTTTTGTCTACCTCTGCATTAATCCTGTATGGACTGGCAGCTATTAGGAGGCGGCTGAGCCCCTGAGGGAAGGTATTTGAGTGGAATGAAATGTAGAGGCAGGTTAGATGTGATACTGATGGATGAATGTGACCTTTCTTTTCTGAGATAGCTACAGTACATTGGCCATCTCCAGATCAATACTGCTGTACAACACCCTCTGCGGACAGCATTCCGTTCGCTTCATATCGAAACCGGGAAAAAGATTAATGCTGTAATTGGAATTTATAGATAGGGAGGAGTTTTGTGTTTAATTTTTGCTGAACGAGAGAAAAAAATGAATACTGAGAGAAAATACCTAGAAGGAGATGCCCCCGGCTCTTAATTGCATGGAAGGGAAAACGCATTTAGGAAACCTGGTGTATTTGTTCTCTTGGACACAAAGAAGGGTTGTAGCTGTCAGCAGTACAAGAGGACTGTGCCACAGCCCAGTGACAATCCCCCAGCGCTAATCTCTGTTCCGTGTCAAACTGACACTAAACCTGTCTTTTTTATGCAAGCTCTACTTTTTCTGTTCCTTTTCTGTTCTCTTTCTTTTGCTCTTTCTACCATGTTTTGATCGTACGGAAATGCCTTCTTCATCCAGTATATATGTATACACAAAGCATAGGAATTTCATCTGTATAATGTTTTTGAAACTGAATAACGGATTGCCACCATGGAGGTTTTATGTGTTTCTTACACTTACGGAAATTTACAGTTCAGTTGTAAATTATACAAATAAATGACATGTTATATATTGTGTGGGAGTTACAGGTATATGTTGGTATGACAAGCCACCACATCTTGAGATGTAATTAAATCGCCTTTTGTTCCCATATTTGTTAACTGAAGTAAACGACAAAAATAAAGAGCTCTTGGAAACGGCATCAACTAGTACGTTTGTGTTGTAGCTATTATTATCAAGAAGAAGCACTCTGAACTACACTCCCATAGGTGTCTCATGCCTGGCGTCAGATTTTATTCATCGTGTGTCTTGCTTTTTCTTCTCACCAGCTCAATGCCTTTTATTATTTTTTTATATTTATTTATTTTGCGGAGAGGCTTAAACACAACTGTACACTAGGGACAATTTAGACTGCAAACCAGAGCACCTGAAGGATTAAAAGGGTGTGCTAAAAAGCAAGGTTCCTGGCCTATCAAGGTAAACAACTGGAAGCATTATAGTGCAATGATAATTGACGCTGCACACCTGACCTTCTCCGAGCAGTACGCTCTGTTCGCCATTCAGAAAACTCAACCTGGAGAAACTTTTATAAGGCAGTATGCCGGCTTTGTTGCGCACCTCTTACACAACGAGACAATGGAAATTCCACAAGTATTTACTGTGGCCTACCCCAACTGTACCAAGGAGCAGATTCAGACTCAAAAGCCAAGAGATCTGAGGCACCAGCTGTGCCCTGGTGTGACGTGTTTGACCAGTCTGCAAAAACATGTTATGGACCATTGTTTTTTTATGAATTTATAACAGAGTGCCCATTATGTTACATACAAGCACAACAAGTAAACTATGTCTGTGAACTATGAAAAGAAACATTCAGATATTAAATGTTTTCTTTTCCAGATAAATTACTATATGTTTTAAGTGTATTTCTATATGCTATACGTATGTGTAAATCAATCAACACGTACACTATAACAGCAATGAAATGGAAGTAAAAAGATTGCTACTGGTATGACTTTCAACACCGTCTTAAGCTTTGCCACAGACAGAATGCAGCATGTTCTTTTTCCTGACATAACAGTGATCAATATTTAATGTGGCAGCAGTGTCATTAGATTATCTCAAGAGGAAGGAGCGGTCTGATTACAGCAAATGTAAAAACCCAGCACAAGCCCAGATTACCGCTAAGGATGAGGGATTTCTTGAACTGACACCAAAAGCCCCAAGTTTCTGTGAAGACTCTAAGCCTGTCACAACTGACTTCAGTGGCAGTTCACATATTTGTGCCGAGTGCCTTGTTCATAGGGAAACTCCCCCTGCTGCTCCTGAGTCTGGAGCTCACTTGTTATTGGTCGTGTTGCCACTGCTTTGAGCCAAGTTGTGTTGACATGCGGCATTTGAGGAAAAAAAAAAATTTAAAACAGTTTTTTTAAGGCATTTTTGTTTGTGAAAAGGAAAAAGTATATACTGCATACTCTGGTTCTCTTTATCTGAAAAAATCTACAACCTTAACATCACCCAAGAAGGTGGTATGTATGTATGTGTGTGTGTGTGTGTGTGTGTGTGTGTGTGTGTGTGTGTGTGTGTGTGTGTGTGTGTGTGTGTGTGTGTGTGTCCTGTGATGGGTCGGTGCTCTGTCCGGGGTGTACCTTGTCTTGTGCCCTACGCTGCCTAAGAGAAGCTCCAGATTGCCCGTGACCCCACAGAGGATGAGAATTATTCTTGGAGTTATTTCTCAGAATGCCTGATCTCAATATAAGCATTCTTTAAAAATCTACATTAAAATGATAATAATGTTCAGTGCTTATTTTCTTATGAATCATACCGTATGGTGCTATAGCATATGATATACAAAGAAAAACATGTTTTTTAATGATATATGATAAACTCACACATGCCACACAATGCTGAGCCCTTTATATTATAAATTATCTTCTGACCTGTGATGGCAAGGGTGGAAAAATTAATCTAAAAATGAAGATGCAACAAGAAGATAACATCTACAGCACAGGTGATTATATAACAGACCTGGTCACAGCATTACCTCTATATGTTTATGAGGGTTTAGGGTCTTTTTATTAAGGCCTGTGCATATATTCCTTCTTGCTGAAACCAGAAACATTTTCATTGCCTCTTTATTTTTAAAGTTGATCTTCATTTGGAGAGAAATGGTGTAGATCCCTCTCTTTTTATTATTTTTTATGCATTATTATTTTTAATGAGTATGTGAAATACGGGTGAATTTTCCTGTTTGGCCTTAATACAGTCTTGTGTTCATACAGGCACTTGCAACGCTAATTGTCACCAGTGTCTTTGGAAATTTGAATAATTTGGCTGACCAAATTCTGAGAACTGATTATATTTCCACTTAATTTGTTGCAGCCATGCTACCATACACAGAAAGAGTAAATGTAAAGCCGGCCCAGGTCCATATGAGGGCTTTTGTGGCAACAAGGTGCAACTAAAAAGCATTTTGTCAATGCCATTTTGTTGTGATGATTCACCTGCTCTTTAAATATGATTCATACGAATTAGAATGACTTGACGTGCAATTTGGAACAAGTAGAGACAATTTAATGACTCCGCGTAATTCATTCAATAATTTCATGAAAGAAAAAGTGACGCCCCTTTGACGCTGGGGGGTGGACAATCAAGAGCTTACGCCCCCCCCCCCACCCCCACAGAGAAACACACTGACACGCACACACACACACACACACATACATGCGCTCGCGCCCCCAACCCCATTCTCCCACCCCCCCCCCACGGCGTGCATAACAATTTCTCAAGCTGCAACTCATTCATCATCTTGATTAGATGTAAGATTCCGGTAGCTTACAGAGTTCACTTAGCTGATTCTTATGGCTGAGGAGGCACAGGGCGATGTTAAACCTGGAGTAACGAGAAAAAATGATTAATGTGTACCATGCACTTCCTCTCCTGGCTTTATACGTGAAGAATTACACAGGAAAAAAAGGGTGTTTCGCATAACCTTACAGGAAGGCTGCAAATAAAGATATACTCTATTGAAATATATGAATTTAAATGAAATTATATTACAAAACATCCCACCTGCCAAACAAAGGGAAAATGTGATTCTGACATATTGCAACATAACTTCGGCTTGTATTGCTATATATACAATGTGGTACAATTGTCATAATATATTGCTCTTTTAATTGCCTGTGCATATTGCAGTGAGTGATTATGGACTGAAATGGCTGCTTATGTTGGGCTATAATGTATTTCTGTGTATTGTATTCCACTGTATGAATGAATTGTAATGTTTTACAAAGGTGCTTGTAGTGCCTCATATGGAGGGTGCTGGGAAGTGCCGTATGATTGGGCAGACAGAGCCCGGGAGGTGGGGGGGGGGGCGTTAATGCCGTGACCTGCCAAGCTTACTACTGTTGGCTGTGTCTGACCGGGGGCCTGGTCAACCCAGGGCGAGTGAGGAGCGACCTGTTAAAATCGCTCTATTAAGGATGCTCTGGAGAGCCGCAAGGAGAAGGGTAGAGCAAATTTACCCACCTTTTAACACGCTTCCCTCGACAACGGGCTATTGTGCACTGCAGAAGGATTTCCTCCTTTGTTATTTTTTGATTGCAGTGAATTAAGAGTGTGGACACCGTCTTCGCTGTCCCGCTGCTTATCGATTTTCTTAGCCAGGCGTCACATAAAGCACAAATGTGCTTGCGCGTGGGCGCGTACTTGTGGTTAGGTAAACATATCATATCAGTGTCTCCGCGGCTGGGCGCCGGTGGGCGCTCTGAGCCACCGCGGTTTCGCTGCCACTTGAGCAGCATGGCTCTTTGTCACTGTGTGTTTTTGCTCAGTGTCCCTTGTCCCCTGCTCTGGATGTTCAGAACATGATGGAATATGTTCTTATTCACTGCAGGATTGCAGCTCACTTTAACCTTTTGATAACCAGCACAGAGATGTGTTTCAGCCTGCTAGCATTTCTTTTACTGTTTGACCAAACCTGTTTCATGGTATTCCCATTTATAGTGTCAATTCATTTTACTATCCTGGTTATTGTAATTTGAGCATTTAACGTGTGCTGCCGATGAGTCAGTCTCTAATGATTTTTCTTTTTGTCAATAGAGCGAAATATACACAGTTTTCGAAGCAACATAGCTAAGCCATTCCATCCTATCCTTGTCTTTTAAAACAGAGATTTGCCTGTGTTACACTGTGCCTATATAAATGCTAGGGAGTAAAGAGGACAGTTCTGTGTGAGCTGGGATGTCTGAGGGTTAACACGGTGACAGGGCCGATGCGTGTCTCACAGATAAAGAGTGCTAAGCTGTGCTGAATGGTGAGGGGGATGTGACAGCGATGCGGGATAATGACAGAGGATGGCAAGGCAGAGATAAGGGATTCAAACTAACGGAGAGTCCATGCCATCTTACCGACTTCTCTGCTGTTTTTTAACCTTTAGCAAGGTATTCTATTTCCAACCTTACATCGAGCAAACATGAAAAACTTCACGATGCCGACAACCTGCAGCTAGGCCACAGTACGGAAAGCAAACAAGGCCAGGTTTTGGGCAAAAATTGTCAAGAGCAGCGTGTCCAAGCAACTCATTACCCATAAGGCTTTGAGCTACAAATGAAAAATCCAGTGCATTTTGGAACGGCGGAAATTCAACTGATTGCCTACTTTGTGCTTTTACTTCCTGGTTCTTGATTTGAACACTGTATGCTCATTAATGTGGTGACTGAGGTTATGCCTGCTCTGTGATGGGTTGGCACCTTGCACAGGGTCTCTCCTACGTGGCATCCTACGTTGCTTGGGATAGGCTCCAGGTGGGGCTGAATGACATGGCATAAAAAAAAAAAAAAAATCACAGATTTTAACCAATATTGTTAAATAAAATAAAATGTGTTTTTAAGATGTTGTTTGTGAAAATTATTTGTTTCTACCATTTTTCTATTTAATTTTTTACTTTTGTTTTAGTAGCTCAAATCTGAGGTCAGTTGTATTCAGCATCTGGATGAACCCAGGCTTTTCCACTGTATATATGGGCACCATTTCTTTGGGGATATGAAACATCTGTAATTTATTTCCACCGCGGCACCTTTTTATTAAATGGTATGTAATGGGAAAATGATTCTGCTATTGTTACCTGCTTTTTAGCGGCTGCTACAGACATAATGTTAGATGTAACCAAACCACTTCCGAAAGAATGAGGCAACACTGCCTTCTGTTATTTATTTATTGTAAAGATCTGAGCTTAGTTGTTGACCTGACCAGTGCTATCATTCTGCTGCATACATGTGTTCAGGTGGAAGGGGGGGTCGACAGAGAGCATGTCCGGTGTGCTGTATAATACCAAGTCAAAGTTTTTGTTTTTATTTATTGTTCTAAAAATTAAATTAGCGGTTGGATGGATAAATGGATGGATGGAAGGATGGATGGATGAACTCAGGTAATATATTGGATCTGTAGGACTCGGACTGGTGTGTGTGTGTGTGTGTGTGTGTGTGTGTGTGTGTGTGTGTGTGTGTTTGCGTGTGCGTGCACATAAGAGTGAAAAATCACAGCTAGTGAGGGTTTGTATTAAGCACGGCCAATGGAACCTATCCAGCCAGATGATTGGTCCACCTTGAGGGACCAGCAGTATGACCCAGTCAGATATTTGTCTGTTGAGTCTCCTGAGTGCTGGGAGCATCACCGTGGACCCGTGTATGCTCAGTGAGATGCTCCACAAACACATTCACCCGCTCCATGGACAAAGTCTAAGTCCTTAAATCCTTGCCATGATGCTGAGATTAATAACTACCTGTTGATACAGCTAACATATTTTGTGTTAGTTTCTAATTTAGTTTTTATTGCACATAAATTCATCAGAGTGCAGCAGTAGCAATTTGAAGTTATGAGGGCAAGTACAAACCCAGCACTAGAGGGATTGAATGGCTTTTGAAGTGTGTCCATATCCAAAGAACTGGGGAGGGTGGTGTACATTTTGCAAAGGGAGCCTGTTTCCTATATTGTGGAGCAGTGATTTGGGGGGGGGCGTATGAAAACTCCTCTGCCCCCTCTGCTGCCACCACTGCCAATTTTTTTTACCTGTGATGTCAGTATAACAACAGGTTTTTTTGCACTTTTTTATGGCAACATGTACTGACATATGAAAAATCTGTCCTTGTATTGTTTTTTTTTATTTCATAGGCAGTTCTATTTTGTTAAAACTTAAACAGTTACGTGTGCAGCCACAGACCTTTCCAAATGCGTTTCCTGAAGTGTAGTCACTTGAAAGTGATTTAGCCTTTCCTGTGTGTTTGTTTAACCTTTTTTGATTTATTTTTATTAAAGAGGCGGATGTTAAGATACTGCATTATTGAAAACATATTAGAAGCAACAGTGATTGATTCCGGGGATTTATACGAAGTGTACAATCCTGCGGTGAGGTCAGAGGAAATGGATTTGTCTTTCTGCCAGATTTGCTGAGTCCATTCTCATATTTCAATTAATTTTACTGAAGCTCTCTAATTGAATAATTTCCAGCCATAACCAATCATCTGTTTAATGACCCATTTCAGCCAAAAACCAAGCACTGCTGTTTTTTTTTTCCTCTCTTTGCTTTTAACAGTCATTCTGCATATTGTGTTTTGGCTGAATTTAGTGCATGGCCTCTTTCCAACGTGTAAAATAATTACGGCAGTTGTGATTGGAAAGGCTGCCTCTTGTGAAACTCCTGGACATGAAGCAAGACAACATCAGAAGCATCAGGTTAGCCAGCCTCTGCTTTCAGTCAGCCCTTTGGACCTATTTGAATTATACAAAAAAAAAAAAAAAAAACTTGACAAGAAAAGTTTTACCCACCACACCTCTTGTTAATTTAATTTAATTGATTTGTTTACTCATGGTACTGGTTCCCTATGATTTAATTTGACTGTTGGAATAGTGGTAATAGCAAGTTGCATTGATTTCAGTTGTTTAGTTGCAAATTTTTTAATTGTTATTCTGTCTGGGGGTAACAATTAATTTGAGACAACACCTGTTTATACAAATACTGAGGAGGGAGACGTAAAAAATTTATTTTTTTCTTTCTTTCTTGTTTACTTTTTTGTCTGTCTGTCTGTTTGTCTGTGTGGCTGCATGTATGACTGTCTCTCTGCCTGTCGGTTTCTCTGTCTAAAGTATACATGCTTTAAATAAATAGCAGTAATGCCATCAAACAGTTTTTATGCTCTAAAGCTGACTGGATGAATTTGTTAAGATCAGTGTAGCATATGCTCCAAAAATGTTACATAATAGGAGTGGCTGATGGAGTGTGTTCTCAGTGTGATGTCGGACTGAAGTGCGCAGCAGAATGAGCTGTGTTATGTAAAAGGAGTCCTGTGAAATTAATTAGGTATAATTTTCTTTTTTGAGTATCAGTAAGAATGTATATTCTTTTCTCCTTGATTTTAACGTCTCTGAGATGAAAGCAGGCTCCAGAGTGCTCCGGTTGCACCTGCAAACAGTCCAAGCCCTCGTTTGGTCGGCTCTTCAAAAATCCCATTATCGAAGTGTGCGTTTTTCTGCGTGCGTTCCTCGCCCTGGCCCTGTTTTGATGATGCATGCAGATGTATGTTGCGAGAGGCAGCCTGCGAAAGGCATAATGGCCACTCGTCCATTCTGGGCCCCCTTTCGAGCTCCAAGTAAGCGCTTTTCTCCTTTGTTCAGGGACGACGATGTGGAGAGGCAGATGTTTGATGCAGAAATTTTTGCTCAAGTGCTACTTTTATGTTTGTGGTCATTTAATTTTGCCTTTGTAGTCACACTAGGAATAGACCCCAGAGGGGTTTAATTTAAAGGCATGTGCCTTTTTTAATTGCCATGAATACATACTCGTCAATTTTATTTCCAAATTGATTGTTTGATTTGTCTTTACTGGGTGAATGGATGGATGGATGGATGGATGGATGGATGTAATGGGCCTGGAAGACATGGTATGTGCCAAAAATGGGATTCCAGGTTATTGCGGCATTTGCATCCAATGTGCACATGACAGGAGCATCCTGAAGGTGCCAATGTGCTTGAACCTTGCACCTTAGGAGTGTTGGATCAAAGCAGGAGGTCCTTGATTATGTTTTCACACTGCTTGTGAAATGACATGAAGGTGCTGACATTGAACGCTCTAATGTCGTTATGAAATATTAACAATTTTTAGGCTCTGAAAAGGTCAGTGTCTTCTGATTTATGCCAAAGATGATTTTTGCTTTTACAGACATCTTTTCCTTCATATCAAGTCATTCATTGTGTTGATAGTGTCAGCTGATGTTCTTAGCCTTTTCACACATGTACGTCATGAAGCTATTGGATTTACAAAGGTTTATAAAGGTACCAGTGAAATTAGAAACGGCTTGTAAATTCATATCACTTTCAGTTTTATATTAGTGTCTCTCAGATAGAGATTATGGAAAGCGCATCTTTCTTAGCTAGTGGCTGTCGAGTTCTTCAACTGGAAATCTCCCAGCATCTTGTCTGCGTGTATTAGCATAACAGGCTGCCGCATTGCTAATGACAGCTTTTTAATGCTTTCCTGGGTCTTCGACTTCGCTCGCTGCGTTTCCTCCAACAGTTCGCAGTGATTGTCTTCACAATGTCGAAAGCTGGCAAAAGATCCATTACATTCTGTCAGTGACTTTGTTTTACTGTGTTTTACAGTTTCTCTCTGATGTGTTAAATTCTCAGCTGTCCAAGAGCTCTTAAACTTTTGTCACAACGATGTCTTCTCCATGGAGCCTAACTTCCTCACAAATAGGGAAAGAACCATCGTCACAAAACAGGGAAGGAACACCAGATTTTGTTTTCTTTTTTTATGAAGATAAATGAAAACTGGAAGAATTGTGATACACTTCCTGTCTGGGGGCATTGTCATGGCGATCATCATGCAGGTGGAGATCTGGGGGAGTGTTAAACATAGGTCAAGGGGATGCTGATGTTGTCAAGTACTCCATTATTCAGAATCCAACCTGACATCCTGTTACTGACAGACAGAGATAAGCCACAGAGAACCTGCATTGCATCAGGATAAAAATGGTAATAGCCAAAGCGTTATGTGATATAATGGTGGACAAGGAATGGAATGTTTTACTTTTTTTTCCTTAACACGTGTTGCAAAGAGGATTTGCTTGTTTACTCATTGAGCTCAGGCACTGCAGCATGTAACGTCCAATAATTCGGCACAGATAGAATCACAAATGTGGTGTCGCATGTTTTCCCAGCAGGTGGCCCAGCTATTGTCTGGAACCGATTTGCTCTTCCCCCATTGCGACGCGTGGCATTTACAATCACCATTTGTCCCTAAGGATCGTCTGTCTTAACAACTGTGCCTTCAAATGAAGCCAGAAACAGTATGGGCTCAGTTGAGTGGAAACTGAAGAGGCTATGTGAGGGTTCACTGCAAGACAAAAGCATTAATGCTAGTGGTGGGGGGTGGGGGGTAGTAGACAACAGTCATATTCCCCGTAATCCAATGTCCATTTACATGTGACGGCAGAAATGAGGCTTGAAGCCCATGGCAGGTGAGATTATCATGCACTGTTGATCACTGATTGTGTTAAGCGAATAGTTACGAATAAAGTAATCACTGAGAATTGGGTCAATTAGGCAATCAGTCCAGATGAGACAATGTGCAGTATGACCAGCCACTGTGTGTCAGGAAAACCTGATTCCCACCATTACTACAGCCTGCCCTTAATGCATCATCTAAGATAATGACATTCAGCCGTCAGACTGCATTATTGATAGCTGTTTGGGTTATGACCAGAGATTTTGTGGATGTCTAATAAGTTTCACATTACTCGGTGTTTCAGTGTTATATCCTGCATTCTTCCTGTCCCGTATTTCAGTGCTACAATCTATATTCAGTGTAATTCAGTTGGAATATCTGCTGGAAAGGAGACGGAGAATTTTTTGGAGGCCCACCTGGGATTTAAACCCAAGCCAGTGCAATTTTAATGGCAGACACTAGAATACATACATGCTATATCCTACGATATATTTGGTTAGACCATTATTTTAGCAGACACTTTTTATGCATATAAAGTCAAACTTTGAACACTTAATTTTATGTGCACTATATGTTTTTTTACCTGCTTGTTTTTGAGAAAGACACTTTTCGCCAGAGAAGTAGAGCAGGAGGCAGGGAACACCACACTGGAAATGCCAGAAACCATTAGATCACAAATCTACATGATAACTACATGACATCTGATATGTTTTAAGAGAAAGAAAGAAACCATTCACATTTTTAATGTTTTACACGGGAACATCAGAATTGTTTTGTGCCTGAAAACATGGTTGGGTATGAGTTAATTTGTGATAGAGGCACGGTGGGGTCCGTTTCTCAGACGCTGTCAAAAAAAAAAAAAAACCTGCTTGTATAAAGCTTTGTTATCGTGTGTCTGTGAGTGTCTGCTGTCTCTGTGGCCTGCGAATGGGCGTACGTGAAATAAGCATTGATTCCATGTGTCTGAAACTAATCAACGATTATGCGTTTCTTCCCCCAAAAAAAGAACACATCAAAAAGAAGATTTACTCTCCTGGCTTCCAATAAAAAAGAAGGGATGCAGTTTTAAGCCTTCAATTTTGAGAATGTGTCAGAGGATTTCTTTACAGAATCAAAAATGAGCACTATTCTACATGGGCACATCAGGGTCCATAACACCAAATCTCCTTATCTTTAATCCTGTTCTACATAAAACCTGCTTTAACAGATGAATAAGTGAATCAATGTGTGTAGTGTGCTCTTCTCAGCAGAGCAGACATAATTGGGTTACTTTTAAGAAAAAACAGAAAAAGTAAAAAAAAAAAATATTGAAATCAACATGGGAGCAGTTGAAAAACCAAGGTGGATAGCTGTAAAAGCTCTTGTCAAAGACAAGTGTTGCATCATTTATTTCTAAAGCAGTCTTCAGACTGGCCAAGGTACAGTTGTGTGGGATATGGAAGGTAGCCATGTTGTTCTACCAAATCCAGTCAATCTGTAGAGCTCTCCACTGGGTCATGTGACCTCTCACCATCTGTTGGTGTCAAAGTTCTCACTTTGATGGAACTCCCCACGTTCACCTTTTGCGTGGGAAAGTATGTTATCCTTACCTTTTAAAATTTTAAATTAATTTTAAAAAGTTGCAAAATACTGTGGGGGGAAAGAAAGGTAGATACACTGCAGTGTTAACGTCATTTGACACCTAAGAAAATGTATAAAGCTATTTGAGAAGTAGGCAACAAATGGTTTGCAAATGGACTCTATAACATTAAACACAATTAAAATTAAAGAAGGAACAGGATTTTCTTTTTTTATAAAACAAGTATTTGGCATGATTTTTCACAAAAAAGAGTGTTCCTATGATTTAAATTTTGTGCTCTTTCACTTACTGTACAATTAAATGCGCAGACAGTAAAAACCTGTTCAGTGGCCTAGTGAATTTCACACAAATATCTAAATGAGATAATATACACCTTTTTAAATGCATAAGCCTCCAAGGATTGCATGTACCAAAACTGCTGCATGTAGCAAAAGTAGGATTATGTTATTTAATAGTTTAATGGATTATGGATTATAAATTATAATAAAACATGTTTTTTGATGTTACACAGCTAACAAAAGTCAATATATCTAAATCAGCTTATTAGTGAAAAGGACACAGTGTGCCTTTAAGTATGTCATATATTTAGTATGTTTTATATGGATAACTATTCTTGAATGGTTAAATTGTACTAAATTTATTAAACTGAAAATATACAAAACACATGGGTGGGTTGAGCATTCCACGATTGAATTGCTTAGTAATATTACTTGAAATATGTTGCTTTGATCAGAACTAAAATACTGCCATGACTAATAGGTTTATGCATACATTCATAGGGGTTTAAAATGATTGTAGAGTATTGTGTCTGGGTTATGTTTTGAATACAATTTGTTATATGTTAGTTAAATTTTCATGGACAATGGAGTAAAGAGAATTTGAGAAATAAATAAAAATAAATAGCAAATTAAATGTGTTTTGTTTTGTTATGTGGTTTTCCTTACCTACTTAAGGAGGAAAAACATCAATAAATGACAGGTTTGACCTTACAATCTAAATTGTGCTCAGATTTACAGGGTTTCTTTATATGCAGATGGCTGACACCGAGGGCTTTTTAATAACCTTCATCCGTATCCATATTTAAAGTTGCATAAAACAAAAAGCACCAAGACAGCACAGAAAGCGTTTAAATTTGTGTTAAAAAATAAAATAGAATTTTAAGTTGTGCGTCTTTGTACAGTCAGTAAAGCCGTCAAGAGAAGTGCGCATTAAAACAGTCACTAAATCAGACCCAAGAGGCTGTCAGATATGCAACGGATTAAAGAGAGTGGTGTGTTTAAGGAACACGCCAGGAAGGCGCTCAAGACGCAAACGTTGAAGTGCAGTCTAACGAGGCGAATTCTGAAAGCTTTCTCTCAGAGCAGGTGAGCGGCAGCCGCCATGAGGGAGGGAGGAAGCTTGTTACACTACATGGAACAAAAGTTTGATTCTTAATCATTAGGATGGTTCCTTATCATGTTCTTGTACTGCCATGAGTTTATTTTTCTGTTCTACATATAATTCTGCCTTGTCACAAACAGTACGTTTCTGAAAGTGACTGCCCAAAAGCTTAAACTCTCCCCATCAAACTTTTTTTGTGTTTCTATAATTTTTTTATTTGTATTATTTTTTAATGCTTTTGAAATTTTTTGTCCTACTTACATGGTCTTTTGTAACGCCTTCCTCTGAGATGCAGATGAATCATTCTATATCCATCTCTCTGACTCATCTGCATTGAATATAAGCAAAACAAATGAATAAATAAAAACAGAAAAAAATTAAGAGCTAAAATAAATTGGAATCAAATACATCTTTGATAAATTGAAAGATACCCTGTTTGTTTTTGTTTGAGATAATAAGATTGATATGAGGAGTCGAGAAAATTAATCAAGAAGCTGGAAGCATTCAGATGAGGGAGGGAGAGAAGGACTGGAGGTGAAATTCAGGCAGGTGAGAGAGAGAGAGAGACAGAAAGAGAGAGAAAGAGAGGGAGGGAGAGAGACAGAGAGAGAGAGAGAAAGAGAGAGAACAAGGAAGGGACTCACGGAAACTAGTGCGTGGAATGTCAAATGAAGAAAAGCTCTTTTATTTCAGAGAGGAGGGCCTTCTTCTGGATTGTAATACTGGGTTGATGGTGCTAGCAAAGCCTTCTGATTGGATGACTGGGGCTCTAGGAAGCCCTCAGTAAAAGACCTGCCAAGTGGCAGCACAACAGCACCACCTCTGAACAATACTGTCAGCTCCATACTTCCCTAACGTGGTGCTACCATGAAAAGTAGACCACAGCAAGCAGCCTGAGGGAGGGGTGAACACATGTGGACTGCAAAGGCCTATAGGAATAAGTGGAGGGTGAACGTAAGTGGACCAGTAAGAGGAATCAGCTTCATGGAACAGATGTCAGCATACATCCTGTAGTTTGAAGGCTGCCTTGCACACTCCCCTCTGACAAAGACAAATGGAATGCTGTCTACACAGATGGATAGGGAACAGACAACAGGTGACATTTTTCTGATCATCCTGTAGTGTGGTGACAAGATTAGGCCACATGCGTGCACCGTGTACAGTGCCTGTTCCACAACAAAGGTTATGGACAGACGGGAGAGGTCGCTCCCAACAATCACCTTAAAATTGTAGCCCGCCGGCCTCTGCCCACCGTTATGTCGTAAATGCCATATTGCTGAGCCTCGGGACTCACGTGAGAACGTTGCTCGCGGCTGACGACAACTCGGATATCCGTTTTAAGGAACTGCGGCACTGTCTTGGGTGAGAGGCTCGAGTTTTGCTGACCCCCCCTCTGACGGCAGCGATAATTGAAGTATAATGATGTGTGACAGTTTGTGGCGCTGTGATAAATGGCTGCTCCTCCTTCTCTGTGCGCTTCCCTCTCTCTCGGGCAGCGACACCCTCGCCAGACGCTGCTCTCCTCTCGTCACTAGAGTTGCATATTTATTTCCGCAGAGCCGCTGGGAGAGACTCGAGCCGTTTGTTTTCCTCCCACCATGGTTGTTAACAAAGAGCCAGTGATAGAGAGCTGTGCCGAATTCCCTCTGCTCCAGGGACTGCTTGCCTGGATCACTTACTGCACTTTTCACTAAGTGAATCAGGCTGGAAGTGATGTAGTAGTTAAAGACTTTTACTGTAACCAGAATAATGTTGGGTTGTAAAGGGGGGACTGCTTCAATAACCCCTCATCGACCTAATCATTATGTTCAAGTTGATAATACGGTATATAGAATTTACATTTCATAGAATTGTTTCAAATCAGTACTATGACATTGTGCTTTGGTATTCCCATCCATTCAGTCATCATCTAACCTGTCGAGGAGTGCAGGTGGCCTGGAGTCCAGCCCAGGCAGCCTAGGGTATATTGCAGGGGAGACCCTAGATAGGATGCCAACCCATCGCAAGGCACACACACACACACACACACACACACACACACACACACACACACACACACACACACACACACACACACACGACAGG
>JABJVR010007758.1:0-11225 GCA_025773905.1 Chitala chitala | reverse complement strand
GGCAGCAGTGCAGCTCTCGACCCCAGTCCACATTCACAGCGGCAGCATAGCTCCCAACCCCAATTCACATTCTCGGTAGCAGCAGTACTGCTCCCATCCCCAGTACACAATTACAACATCGTAGATCTTGACCCCAGCCCAGCTGCTATGAGTTTTCATGGGAACTATTTGGGGTGCAGATGGAGTTGGCAGCTCAGCTAAACTAGTGACACAAGGAAGGTAATGTCACCCCTGTGGATGAAACAGGAGACTGATCTGCTGAGTGCTTGAGTCTTTAGCTGAGCAGCCTAATCCTCTTGTGTGTTGCACTTTTCGGGTGGTGACAGTTTGGGTTCCAAACCCCTTGGCTTCTCCTGTCCATTTCATTATTTGACTGAAGTGCTGCATTTAAATGGGAAAATAATACACAGACGTCATACAGTAAGTTCCCATGGTGTAGTGTGTATCAGTCTGAATGAGAAAAATCTGGAAAACTTTAAAGCTTAAATTATATTACATTAAGTTGGAAGGGTCCATGTTGGCTACTTTGAACTTTTACATTACAAACTCTCAATGATTTACACAACTAACTGACATTACCAGCTCCTTAACCATTGTTCAATGAACCATCATTGCTCATACATAGTAAAAATTGTTTTATTGTTACCCGTTTTAAAATCATCAACTTGAACAGTATAAGAAAGCCTCTAGAGTGTGCTGTTTCACTTGTTTCTGGGCCACAGTGTAAAAAAAAACAGCTTACAAAAAGTAATTTTTGTTTTGCATTGTTAGGTCATTTTCTGTATAGCTTGTACATTTAATATTAATTATTCTGTCTCAAAAGTAAATCTTGATTTGATCTGTTTAAAATACATTTTAGATAATTATTCTAATTATTTAGAGGTATTTTCTGTGATTCTTTATTCAACATGACCCCCAGTGTTAGCAGTTTGTGAGGAGAGGGATGAGCAGAGTGTGATTTTGCTGCATTATTAAAGACGGAGCAGCTGTCATGCTCAAACGATGACAGTTTATTCATTTCACATGGTACCCTTACCTTACTTCCAACTCTATGAGAACAATAATGATCATAAAAAATTATAAATCTTTTGTATATTAAAAAGGCCACTCATGCATATGTTTTGTACACATTGCATACATAGCGACTGTATAATATACACAGATCATCTGAATGTTGGAGGGCAACTGTTGGAGACATATGCAGGGTTGACAATACCATTACACAAAAGGAAAGGGTGTGATGGAGAGGAGTGCAGGGGTGACAATACCATTACACAAAAGGAAAGGGTGTGATGGAGAGGAGTGCAGGGGTGACAATACCATTACACATAATGTAGGTATGTACATGTGCGACTGTAGTTTGCGTTGCTGTCATGTGCTTGAAGAAATGAACGTATGTTTGCATGCGTGTGTGTGTGCACGGCCCGGACTAGTACAGCCAGTCCTGGTGTCTGTTTGGCCACAGCTGAAAATGTGTGTAGAGTACAACACTGCACCGCTATGGCTGCGTCACACTAGCCCCCCCGCAACACTGCACTGTCATGGGTCTGTCACTAGCCCGTCTGTGACACTGCTCTGTTGCACCATGTCAGACTATTCCCTCAGCGACACTGCTCTGTCGCACCATGTCAGACTAGCCCCCCAGCGCCTCTGCACCGTCGCATCATGTTAAGCTAAACCCTTAGCAACACTGGCGCATTTGGTCATGTCAGAATAGATGCCCAGCAACGTCACACTGCCACTGTGGTGTCACGATGGACAGTGCACAGAATTCCAGTCTCTGTTTTCAGTCATCATGGGCTTCAGCCAACACTCTGAGCCAGCAGACAAATTGTGCTGACTTTAACGGTTAATGATGTAAACCTTTGAAGGGCTATTCAGGCCAGACGCATCTAATTACTTTAAGTTGAAGAAGTGCATAGCAGTAGGGATTTCACAGTGGGATGAGTGAGAGCAAGAATGCACATCATAGAGGTTCAGAAACAGGAAGCTTAAAACAAATTCAGCCAGGAGTCAGGCAATTTTTCCTAACATGGTAACTGCAAAGACAAAGCATCCTTCATTTGTTTCATCCATGCTAGAAGTTTTGGGCACAGGTCTGTACAAGGTGTGAGTGTGACTGGACATTTGGGTAGTCCACAGTGGTAGCACTTTCGAGAACCAGGCAAATAAATAAATATAAGCACAGGCGGTTGGGGGACAGCAGGGATCCACTGTCACTCTCATATGTGACAGGGAGTGCGTGTGCAAGAGACAGGCAGGATGTCATATTATCACGACAAGACAAAATGAGCTAGAAGTGCAGGACAGACACCTGGCACCGAGTCTTAGCTGGAGCGGCCCTCTTCTGCAGCGCGCTGCTCAGACTTCAACTTGACAAATTCTCGTGCCACCTCATCACTGCTGCGCTGGGAGAGGATGCGCAGCACAGTCAAGCCTGTCTCGTCCATGTGAACCCGCGCTCCCAGAGGCAGCCAGCAGGCGGCGCTGCCTCGTGATGTCAGATCTTTCAGCTGCAGTACGGCTAGGCCCACGGTGCGGTCATCACGAGCAAAGCAGTAATCTTTCACGCACACTTGCAGCTCGTAACACTCAGGGCCCACCTCACTGTTCAGCATACTGTAGACACAGACAACCAACACGGCTTTTACCTGTAGTAAAGCTGACAGGTGTTTTACAAGTAAAGACAGGCACCTGTTAACAGTAAGAATAAAGAAGGAACCCAACACATGAGGTATATGCTGTAATGTGTGGGTCCGTTCACTTTCAGTATATTTGTGACCCCATTCTAAATATGAAACTACTTCAGTAAGAAATTCAGATGCTTTTCATAATTTCTATTAACCATTAGTATATGTGACAGACAGTTGTAGTGAAATATCTGAACCATATAGTTTAAATCTAGTGGTACAAAGTTTATGTTTATGAATGTCTGACTGTAAATAACTGATTGGCAAAGGCAGGATTTGCAGCTACGAACTTACAATTGAAATGTCTCGCTGAACTTGGCTGACCAGCTGTTGTTCTTAGATTTGGTGGCAAACTTTCTTTTCCTGTCACTGAGGTGCGGGCCAATGATGTAGACCTCCACAAAGGGCCGAAAGATTCCAGACGTCTGCCACTGTATATCATTGACTGCTACCACTGAGAAAGGAGGGAAGACATGGTTTACACTGCTGACCATCTAACAGTGGGGTGAAGTAGGGGTGTCTGTCCTACAGAGAAAGGGACAAACTGACCCTTCACAGTCACTTTGTGTTCCCCAGTGCTGGGGTGAGTAAAGATCTCTACATGAATGGTCACCTCCCCAACAGCGTCGTCCACACCAGATGCTGCAAAAGAGAAGAGATATTATACTGCAGGCCTGGCAGCTGTCGGGCTGTTGACAGGTGGCTTTAGCAGGATGGTGACATTTCCATGACATGGACAGAAACAAGGACCCTTGAGTGTTTATGATGATCCAGCACAGCACACAGTGCTTCCAGGTGAGCTCATCACCACGGAGCCCTGCTTCTGGAAGCTGCCTACACCAGTACAATATTTTACTGTGCTTAAGATCTATAACAAAGAAATGGTTCCTTCATGGCATCAAACTGCTGCTATTGAATTGAGTTTATTTTAAAGGTAAACATGGAGATGTTCCACAATACTCACTGCTGTGTAATTTAATGAAACAGATTGTTATGGGAGTAATTATTAGATGTTAATCAGTGAAAGAGGCTGATAAAGCGTTTTCCAGTTTAGGATGATGCATTTCACTAATCTGGAAAAAGACATCTGGGTAGCTGCATATGGGGCCACTTTCTCTCCCAATAACCCAATTTCTTAATTCAACTCAAAGAAGTGAACCATAAAATACTGATAAAATAGATAAGCAAGAGTCGGTGTGGTACAGCTATTAAGGTCCCTGTACAAATTATATCAGAGCTTCCTTTCTTCTTGCACTAATGGGTGGAACAAACCTTGTTCTGGGACAGTCAGAAAGATGGTGCCAACCCCAGATGATAGTTTGCACACTAGCCCAACTCTGGCCAGGACCATTTAATCCACCCGGACAATGCAAGGTAAGTGAAAAGGCGTGCATTTAACCCATCAGGACATGCGACCATAATGGTGAGGCAGAATACAGGCATGCTGTTCTCCATGACTGCAGAGGAACTGAAGCTGGTGTTACCATTGTCCTGACAATGGAACATCTAGGCCAACAGCCACGTGAAAAGAACAGGAATTTGTGTAACTTGTAAAGATGGACAATCATGCAGATACTGTATACAGCCTAGTGAGCACAGCAGCAGTTAGATCTGAAACAGAAAGCCTAAAAGCAGCATGTGCCAGTCCATTTGGCATCCGTTGACTGTACTAAGCAACCCAAATGTTCTCTCTGCATCTACACAACAGACATACCCTTCTCTGGGTATGTGTCTTCAGTGAGGGTGTACCTTATACCCTTCCCTCCATGGACTGGCAGGAGAAAGGAAAGAAAGGGAGAGAAGACAAAGCGATTAGTTGTCATGGGGACAGCACACCATGCAGTTTATCAATCTGTACAGAGCTCAGACAAGTAACATTGGTAATCATTTCATGAAGATGAATTAAAGATGGAAGAGTATCAGTTGGCCATTGGAACATCACTTGTCCTTGCGCATTTTCTACAGCTTGGTATAGAGTAAGTGACACAAACAGGGAGCAGGAGAGACATGCCCTGTGTATGCTGGGACTGGATGAAGGTCTTGATGAGCTTATCGGTGGCCTGAGTATAGAGCGACAGCGCATAACGCAGGGACTGGAGGTCAGGACTCTTCTCAAGGAAGGTCTTCTTGAGTCCCACCCCTCCTGCATGGAAATATTGCTGTGGGGGTAGGATACAACAAAGAGAGAACTGCTGTGAACACCTCACACAACTCTGCATGACACACCCAGCTCAACCAGACGCATGCCTCTTATATCTGGCCCTCAAACACACAGCTGCTTACCTTGATAGTGTCCAAAGCCAGCTCCACAACAGCACATTGCTTAGGAGTAAGTGCCTTGGGCTCCTCTCGAACCATGTGCTCCTGGGGGCAGGAGAAATATTAACTCTATATAACAGACTGCTTTTGTATCACACCAGGTACTGAACTTTTGGTAGTACTGCTTTTTTTTTACTAACTGTTTTACACTGCCTTCTGTTGTAGTACCAATATTGTGAGAGCACACCAGCTGTGCTACTCATTTGGTACTGCAATACTTATGGGTGGGACTTGCAGATGTGATTAATGCCAATTTGTTATGCAAATAGCATGTGTAATGCTTGCAAAATACAACCACCGTCATGAAAAGATGCAGTTAGAAACTCAGAAAACAACAATAGATGAAGTAAAAAGCGATCATGTAATAATGTAAGTGGGCACAAAGTAAAAAACCCAGGCTCTAACTGTCATCTGCTTAAAGTGTTATTAATAAAAATAACAGTGGTTATGTACCTAGTACAGATTTGTCTTAAGAAAGGTTAAGAAAGAATTAAAGCAATAAATCTTAATTACATATATTTTCAATGTTTAAGGGTGGAAATAACAGACGTGTTTCCAATAACTTCAATTTTTCTGTTGCATGTTTTATAAAATAACTTCCATTAAAGTCAACAAAACTGCATTTTGTCTGCAATTTTTGGATTATGTTCTCACTGTCTACCAAGTTTAAACCTTTAATTATTAAGGGAAAAACATATACTTTTATTTTAAATGTCACTCTAGGGTAGTCAGATTACATCGTTTTGCTCTGGTATCAATTTTTCATGGCAATGAAAAGCAAAAAAAGAAGTACTTTTGACTGGTGTTCTTTTGTGGTATCAAACACTGAGTACCTGGTGTGGTGGAAAAGTGCCCATAGACAGGTCAAGGTCAAAGCAATAATGACACTGCTTACCTGTTCTGTGTGATTCTTACTATTTGAATTCTACATTACATATGCAGTAAAATAATGTTTGAGAGAGTATTGCATGATCCAATTGAGTTAACAGAAGTTTACCTTCAACTTGGTGAGCTGGCCAAGCTCCTTTGCAGCATTGAAAATGAGTTGGGTGCCCTGGAGAGAGCAGAGTTAAGAAACGGATAAGGAGAGGAAAAGGAACTTCTGCATGTCTGTAGTCAGAAAACAGAAGCAGAAACTGGGACAGGCCAGTGGGGTTTTCTTCACTTATGGAATGTTCTACTACACGCAGTAATGACTTATTGTGCTTCACTGTTTCTCCCCAGATTGCTGTTCCCAGACTGAGCTTGTGTACAGGTACAGCAGGCTCCTGGCTCACCCACTGGTCACCCAGCTGCGGCAGCACAATCCTCCTCTCCATGCTATTCATGACCAGCTTCCACAGCTCTTTGAGGACCCGCTTCAGTACAGTCTTCTCACAGATCTTGGCAAACAGTGTGAGGCTACGGACACATACCAGGAGGCAAAAACAACAACAACAACAACAACCAACCTCTCTTTTGCTTCCTCCAGTTAACTGGCATGCCGTGAGTGAACCAAATGTTCTTTAACAAGGTTTACATGCAATATTTAATTCTGTTTTTCCATGGTTCATTGAATGTGTTCCAGTCATAAGGTGTACAATTTAGGAGGGTTTAGCTCTGTATATACGAGGTTTTAGATTATTGGCTCAGCCATGCTGTGTTCCTCACTTGCTGTCCAAGAACTCCATTATGGGATGTAGCACGTTGTCTGCATCTTGGGTAAGATTTCCGCTGACTCCGTTGATCGGCCCTTTGTCTGTACCTTTCACTTGGCTCAGGATGTCGCCCATCTGCTTAACACATTCCTCAATGTGGTGCTGGAAGCTGGGTGGGGTGACAAGAAGAGCTCCATGTAACCCAGTATATTTCTCACATGGTCATCTCTGCTGTACTTTCTTACACCTCCTACCTAGCAGCAAAGATCCGGCTCAGATCGTCAATCACATTGTTTAACTTCATCTGCAGCTCCTTCAGGAAGTCACTGGCCTCTGCATTCAGCTGCAAAATACCAACACTGGCTATGACACCTGTGCAAAAAATGGGGCTGCATAAAAATGTCCAAGCACCCAAAACAATAAAGCAATATACTGAACTGCTGTCATACTTCACTTAAAAACACATCACAATCTAGGGTTTCGAGAGGGTGACAGAGCAGATGAATGAATCACTCACATCTTTACCTCCCATCGCCTCAAACATTTTCTCCAGCTGTACTCGCAACTGCTGAATGTTGTTGATCAGAATGCAGGGCTGTAAAAATACAGTGCTGGACATGGTGAACATACTTGTAACAGGGCACGGATCATAATAACACTCCCTGTGGACACACTGATCATCAGTGCTGTACTACACTCATAACAGCACGGATCATAATAACACTCCCTGTGGACACACTGATCATCAGTGCTGTCTTCACATTTATCCCAAAATCCTTTCAAAAGTACCAATGCCCTGTAAGATGTTATTTTGCTAAACAGAACCATGCTAAGTCCATGATCCTCATGCACCTCGGACAAAAGATCACTGACTGCCAGCAGGGACTGCAAGACTCACCACCTTCTCCTTGGAGCAGTGATTGGCGAAGTCCCTGGAGATGATGTCCGCATAAGAAAGGAGGATCTTACCAAGGGTCTACGAGAGAGAAACCCAGAATTTCTCAGACCAACCAAGAAATAAAAACTAAACTAAACATAAATTCTTGACTGTAAACAGAATGCAACTGTCGTTGTATTAAAGTTATAATAATGTTTTCAAAGATAACGAGTAAATGATACAGAGCCACACAGAGAAGTAAAGATACAGATGAAGAGGTTGTTGGCGAACAGTGACACAACAGTGGGATATTACGATGAAGTTGGTACCTTGGCAAACCTTGTCATATAATAACCCACAATCTCAGGGTCTGGACACTCCAGCTTCTTGATTATCTCAAAGCTCTGGTTGAGCTGTGAGAAGACGTCCACCACAGAGCAGGAGAAAAGAGCATGCTCAGATGTCTGCAGGAACTGGAGGGCAAGGAGGAACAAAAGTGTCACATGACTAAAGTAAGACATGGGGGCATTACATGTGGGAAAAGGACAGTGGGAGGAAATGGGAAAAGGAGCTGTTCTGTCCTGAAACA
The DNA here is from genome assembly GCA_025773905.1 of Chitala chitala. Lineage (NCBI taxonomy): Eukaryota > Metazoa > Chordata > Actinopteri > Osteoglossiformes > Notopteridae > Chitala > Chitala chitala. The sequence continues at coordinate 3,113 of JABJVR010007758.1, read as the reverse complement.
CGACACACTCACTCCATCCTTTTTGTCCCTCTCCAGTGCACCATGCAGGAAGTCCCGGGACACCTCCTCGTTCTCCTCCAGCCACATGATCACCAGCGGTTCAAACCAGCTGTGACATCAGGAACCATTTACAACACGGTCTAGTTTTATGTTATCTACAGACATGTTTAATTGTCAGTTAAATTTGTGATCAGTAACATTTCTACACATTTCTAGACCTTCATTAATTCACCCATTTTCACACCACTGATCCTATGCAGGTTTGCTGGAGCCCTGGACAGAATTCAGTGCATCACAGGAGAACCACAGCGCAATTTAGATTGTCCAGTCCAGCTGACCTGCATGAAGCTGGAACACCCAGAAGAAATGTACACTTGCACAAATAGAAAATCTCTCCATACTGCTGAGATCCACAGTCAAACCCATGACTCTGAAGATGTGAAACAGCAGGGCTACCCATTAATCCACTGTACACCCTATATTTTTGTGTATGACCTTCTTGTTTTCAAGTAAATTATTTATAATTAAAGTACAGTTATCATAAAATTAAAAACTTGTATAAGTGCTTGGCTGCAGAGATGGTACTTAAGCCACCAAACTAATGGATAGGGACCAGCAGGGATGAACGTGATACTCACGCGGGGTACTCTGGCACACAGCTCTGGAACACTGTCAGGTCCTTGCAGTACTCATTGTATAGCCACTTGACTTTGAAGTGCAAGTTCATATAGTCTGCACTCTTGCACAAGCGATTCTTCTCATGCTCTTAAGGAAGGATGGAGGGGGTAGAGCAAGACCTTTCATCTCTGATTTAATGAAACACCATTAAAGTCATGTTTACTGAGAATACGGTTACTGCATTGTTTGCAGAAGGTTATCTGGCCTCACCTTCCATCGCATACTTCATGTCCTGGGCAAAGAGGTCCCACATGACCTCGGCACTGATCTTGCCAACATTGAGCTCCTGGGGGAACCTACAGGGCACAGAGACACAGAGTAGTGAAGAAGCTGAGATGTTCTCAGACATCATCACTCAAGGGCTGGACACTCACTGGTTGAGGCACGGGGTGTACGAGTTCTTGTCTTCTTCGATAATGGACACAATGAGGGTGATGAGCTTGGACCAGAAGTCCAAATTCTTGATACTTGGACCTTGGTCCTCAGGGGCCATGTCAGCCTTCTTGTCCTGAGGAGACCCAGGAAAGGAGACACAGAATGTCCTGTTTGAGGTGACAACACCTTACTGCACTGCTTGTATTCATCGCAATACAAGCCAGCTCTGTCACAGCTCACAAGACACGTACCAGGCTTCACTGGGCACGTCAGGCAAATCACAATGAGCTCCTCAGAGCATACAAGAAAAGTAAAATGATGACAGAGGACACACAGTGAACAAGAGGAGTGGTAGGAGGGGCTGAGGATGTAGGAAAATTAGGTAGAATTAGCAGAAGGAGCAGGGAGGTGCAGGGTGTGCTGAGGATGGTGGGAGAAGAGCAGAGTGAGCAGGAAGAGAAGGTGGCGAGACTGAGGTGTTTTGCAGTTCACCCACCGGATCTGTTTGGTACTCGCGGCTGTACAGCTCTTGGCAGTTGTTGAAGATGTATTCGTAGGTAGAGTTCAAGCAGGCTTTCACACAGTCCTTAACCACCTGGCTGGCCCTTGGTGGACTCTGGAGTTCTTGGACCTTGGGTGATAGGTGACATCATGTGTCACAACTGGATTCATTAGTGTAAAAGTCACACCTTCATTTAGGCAGAGGTTTATAAAGTGAACACTCATCACAACTGATACTCTTTACTTCACAACAAACATTATGAACTGAAGACAATTATGCAAAGCAAGGCCATAAAACTAATTTAAAAACAAAATTTAGCAGATTAAAATATAGATATACTACCAGTTAAAATTTGGACACAGCCAGTTAAATGTCTTTTTAAGATGGATGACAGATTGAATGAGAAACAGTCAATAAGTGCTCAGCACTTCCAGGACAGCTGGAAACGCAGCAAATGTGAATATCAATCAATCAATCAATCAATGTTTATTTGTCACTCCATCACTATGAGGAACAAAATGTAGAATATTTGATGACGTTTGTTGAGAAAATGCTGAAATTGCACAAGGAGGTAGTGATGAAATTAAGAGCAGGGGTAGAAGGAGAAATACCTTCATTCTGAAGAAGGTGATACTGGTCAGCAAATCAACAGTGGACTTAAGGTCTTGCAACCTTTCTGGGCTGCTGGCTGGGAAGTTATTCTGTTAGTAAATCAAAACACACACAAGGGTGTGTGAGCAAACACACAAATATCAAACGGAGAGAACAGTCACCTATTTAGGTCTATGTTCAAATAGTCTCATTGAGAAGGAAAACTGATTCCCACTATGTGACCAGACTAATCTGTATTTCTGACATAATTTCATTATAAAGACACAGTAAATGAAGTAGGCTGAAATGTTTGCATTACATCACTGCTAGAGCCTCGGGGGGTGTGCCTTGTGCACACTCTGTGTGTATCAGCCTTCATGCACCCTTATATCCTGAAGTATGAATATTCTGTGGATGTTAGAATTTGGCACCAAAGGAAACAGGAATATGTGTTAGCGATTGCAATGACACAGTTATGGTTTTTACATACTAAGTCTTCAACTTAATGTTTTTACATTGTTTTCTGTTTCAGTTTTACCTGTTTAGTTTTTAAGTGATTAGAACATCTACACTGTGGTGACTGATAAACAACTTAACTACCTGTCAAACTGTCGAGTTATAAACAGTGTATCAGGCAGACAGAACAAATCACTTAAAATAAAATGGATGTTTTACCAATAATCTGTAAATATCTCGGAAATGTCATCATTACTTAATTTGTTTCTGAGATCAGTCGTTTTAAAGACTGGTAAAAATCAGCTGATTTCAATCAGTGGTTGATCATTTAGAACAACCTCAGGGCCCACAGAGAATAAGCAGCCCAGAGCCCAGCATTATAACATCCAAACAACAAGCCAGTGTGATCCTGTCTCCTGCTTCTGCACTGGACAGGGGTCGAGCACCAGGACTCCTCGGTGACATGCAATCTTTGCTGGTCGATTTGATCTGCAGGGATGCGCACGCACGC
>JABJVR010007757.1:0-11227 GCA_025773905.1 Chitala chitala | reverse complement strand
TACCCGCGATGCTATGTGCTGCCCAAAAAGCCTCTTTTCAAGGTCTGCTTCGAGCCCTGGAGGACAGATCATTTTCAGCGTAAAAAATGACACCAAGTGCATTACAACACAACAACCATTTTATTTGTTGAAATATGCTTCCAATACAATCTGTTACAGTTGATACACATGTTTAAGAAGAATTCAACTTCACAGCATTACTGAAATAGCAATTTTGTTCTGTATTCTAATTCAACCATTTCCACGAGATGCTGTAGATCATCCCTCCAGATGATCGTTACACAATACATACACAGCTAACCAACGTGTTTGTAACATTATGAACTTACTGTAATATAATTACATGTAACAATTATCGTGCATTAACCCATCATAAAACCTTGGCCAACCAACACCACCTGCTAGCTTCAGGTAATGCTACTTAAACAATATACAGCGACAAAAAAAGATATATTCGTGATCTAAGGAGAACAACTGTCTAACATATTAACAAACCTGTTGAGTTTGGTGTAATCCAGTTGTCATTGCACGTTTCGTAAAGGTACTCGTATATTTTTTTGCCTAAAGGGACCAACGCTCCTATCCCTCCTACTATACACGTTGTCGTAAACGGTTCAAACGCATTAACGCCAACAAAAAAAGCCGGTAGTGAAAAACATGCGAACAATATTTTGCGCATTGTCAATGCAAAACTCTGAGACACGATGTATTGACATAAAAATGTATCTTTGTAGCGTACACACGAAAGAAACTGGACTGAGGAAACCTGTGGAGATACTTCCTGGTTTGTCTGACGTCATTGTTGTGGGACACCGGATGTTGACATGAGCACAGCTCACGAGCTACAGTCATAGACGCGTTGGCGTGGTGATTAGCGCTGTCGCCTCGCACCTCCAGGCCTAGGGTTCGATTCTTTCCTTGGGTCTGTGTGCGTGGTGGGTTTTCTCCGGGTGCTCCGTTTTCCTCCCCCAGTCCAAAGATATGTAGGTTAGGTTGGTGTGTGTGTGTGTGCCCTGTGGTGGGTTGGTGTCCCCTGTCCTGCGCCCTATGGGCTCCAGGCTTCCCCGCGACCCTTACCAGGACTAAGCGGTTAAGATAATGACTGACTGACAGTCTAGTACTGTTTTATTAGTGTTAAGCACTGTTAGTATTTCAGCTTGTTGTAGTTTTGGTTAACTGTTATACGTATCGTCTTAAACTGTAACCTGTTTCATCACAGTCGTGCGAATAATTTATGGTGTAAAACAGTAGTCGAATTGTAAAAAAAAATCGGGGGATGGTGGATTTTATCGTTTGGGACATATTTTGTGTTGATGACAGCGCACTTGGTAGGAGATTATTTCGGGGGGGGTGCCATCCCCCCTCATCCCCACTCAACTCGAGTACTGGTGTAAAAACTTTAAAATCGTGCAAACCAAATTTAAGATTGCGGATCAAAAGTAATACGACACCAAAGAACGTCTTTAGTAAATACATAAGTTATAGGAATTGTATTTTAACAATTAGATATGTAATCAATTCACCAGTTTTAAATTTTTATAAACCAAAATGTCTTAAATTAAACGTTACTACTGACACATGCACAGTAGTACTGCTTCACGTTTGAGCCTACATTTTACAATATAAAGAGTCCACACTGTTTACACAGTTTATAACGACTGTTGAACCTGTTGAGAACCACTTGAACATAAACTTAAAAACAGCAGAATATTTATGACGTTTTTTCTGGCTTTTTTTCAAAATGAAGTGTCCACGCACTCATTGGGATATGTTAAGTGGACAGGGGTTTTGACTGGCTATAACATCCATTTCATTTCTTTTTTTAATGTTAAATTTTAATGTTTGTATCAAGTAAATGTAAGAAAACTAATAATAATGAAGTAAATGCACAAAAACAATACAGTTAATGTATTTGGATTAACACAATTCCCGTTTTGGGATGACATTTTACATTTACATTTTATTTATTTAGCAGACGCCTTTGTCCAAAGCGACTTACAAGGATAATAGTACACGTGCATGTCACAAATGAGAACAATCAGTATTAGAGAATCTACTAACAATAAGTGCTGTCCTAATATCACAGTACGCCCGATTAAATCTGCCAATTGTCACACAAGTAGAGCATAAGCAACAGAAAATTACAACTAGATACACACTTTAAGTCAAGTGGGCAACTTTGGAGTTACAACATAATGAGTAGCATCATGGCTAGAGTTCATGTTTAATTACTAAAGTGTTCCCTGAAGAGATGTGTCTTCAGTTGCTTGTGGAATGTGGATAGGGAGGATGAAGTCCTCAAAGCAAGCGGAAGTTTGTTCCACCATGTAGGCGCCAGAGAGGAAAAGAGTCTAGGTTTACCAGATTTTAGTATAGGTGAGACCAGTCTCTTCCCACTGGCAGACCGCAGAGATGATATGAAGGATGATATGAATATAAACAGCTCCCCTGGAGCTGCATGTGGCTGTCTGCCTACTGTTCCCCTGAGGGGTTGGGTTAAATGCAGAGAAGAAACTTTCCTCTGAGATTAATAAAGTACTATAAAATAAAAAATAAAGAAATAATACTATCACTACATTTCCGACTGGTAAAGTTGCTTTTTAATACGAAGTACATTTTCTACAGTTAACCAAACGAAGATGTTGCTATAGGCCTACTGGTAATTTGGTTGAAATTTTCTAAATTAATTTTCATATTAACAATAAAGACTTGCAGTAGGCTAATTATAACTTTGCAGCCCTCTGGCATTGTAGTTATGTTTATGAATTCTTCTAGAGGTATGAATGACTTGTAAGGGTCTGTTATGTGAAAACATATTACTAAAAAATACACGGATTTTAATTTTCTAACGTGATATATCCACAAACAGGAACTCTCAAAACTGTTTAGCCTACAAAACACAAAATATTTAATAAAACATTGATGTTTTTTGGAGTTTATGACTAATATTCATTTGATTGCTTTGCCACTTAGTGTGTTATAGGCTCTGTAGATCATAGTCAAACAGCATTGTCAAATACATTTTTTCCTTATCAGACATAATTTTGCAAATAATCTATATTTGCATGTTTGTCAAAATACTGGATTGTATTATGCATCTTTAAAACAGCTGGCTGAGAAGCTCTTTTTCCAAATTGTCAATGTTATAAAACTACAGATGTATGCAGTAGGGTTTTTAGTCAAATGGTTCTGTTTCAAGATAGCAAGTGATCTCACTCATGGAACACAAATGTTCTCTTTTTCTCATGTTCCCAGTAGCTGTGACTTGCTTTGGTCCATGCCAGCTTCTAATGCATGAACTATCTCAAGGCTTCTACGATTTTTGGAAACAATGAGCGAAAGAATGTAGAAGTATGTTTTTTTATAATTTTTATTAGGAGCAAAGATAAAAAATAGTCAAATAAAGAACATTGCAACATGGATGTTCCACAATTTAAGCATTAGACAGACAACAATCGATTGTATTTTCTCTGGGCATGTGACTCGCTTAGTCTCAGCTGTCATTCCAAGCTGTAGGACAGTAACAGTGGAGAACTCAAGCCATGTGAGAAGAAGAGCAGGACACTCGATATGAGGTAGAAATCAAAGTTTATGATACTATATTATAACCTGGCTGCCTACAGCAATGATTTCCTGTTTTAGTTCAGTTGGTATCTAATCCCCTTGAGTCCCCAGAACACAAGGTCTGATGTGGAGGTCTGTGATGAATTATACAGAGCAGAGGAAATACGAAGCTATAATTCTACAGGAACCTTCAGGTAGTCTTTATGGAAATGCCTTCAGATTCTTTTTGACAGCGTAAATAATGACAGGCTAGTGTGAATAATTTCTCTTGAAGGACAGGTATTCCTGTGTTGACACAGTTAAAGGCTACAGGGGATTACAGCTCTAGAGAAAATCCAAGGAAATGTAGAATATTTTTTCTGTATGGTGCATGTACTCTACACTGAATCTAGCTTTTGCTCGGATTTATTCACACAGCATGTTGAAAGCACAAACAGAAATGAAGGTTTTCCAAATGATTTGAATACAGACATTGCTGACCCTGTTTGAACTGATGCAAATCTTAAATACAACCTTATATTATCCCCCTGGAATGAGAATGCAAGTGTCTATAATCAGCCGCTGCCACAACTGAGCAAGGATCTACATTGAAGTGTCTGGAACCCAGTACCAACCTGCGTCATGCAATCATTCATCAAGGTGTGAAAAATGCAACATTCAGCATGATTTGGACTTGGAGCCAAGAAAAAAAAGCTCTTGTTTTCACCAAGCTTCCTGACAAACACTGTAAGCGTGATTTTTCTTTTTTTTTTTTTGCCCCAGGGTGAGTGTGATTAATAACAGCCGAATCACAGAGACTTGCATGGACCCTATCTGTCTGTAAGGGGCATAGGGCACCGAGGGCTGCAGGCGCACAAAGAGAACAGAGCTTCATACAGGTGCACAGAACAGAGAAAGGGCTATTGGCTTTCATTTCGTGTAATGGATTTTCTCAGACACTGAAAGCTGAGAAGGCATGACAGGAGTGCCTCGAGCCCGCCGCATCATAAACTGCAACATCGGCTCCACAAACTTAGGAAATACAGACAAGGTTTTTCTTCTACAGAAAATTCCACTGAGATACAGTATTTTAAGTGTGAGGACATAACAGTACTTTTAAAAATACGTCAAAAACGTGGTCTCAGTTTTTCCGTATTATAAAATGGACTTCTGTGATGGGTTGGCACCTTATCCAGGGTGTACCCTGCCTTGTGCATTACGCTACCTGGGATAAGCTCCGGGCCCCCTCATGACCCTACGCAGGATAAATGGTTTGGAAAATGAATAAATGACCTGACGAGACAGAGCAGTGTTTTTACTTAAGTGTGGTCAGACAATCATAAGTGTCTGTCAGTCTACATTAAATACCGAGAGTACATCAGTAAGCCATAAATAAAGGGGTCATGAATTTTAGAAAGATTGTGCCATCTTCAGCTTGTGAAAAACACAGTAGAACAGTAGGGCAAAACTCACTATAAGGTTAATGTGTCTGAACATCTAAAATATGTAAATTGTTGTACAGTAACATAAACACCTGGGCTTCCATAGGATTTTAGAAATGTTGCAGTGTTGGCGAGACTTACAAAATATATGAGATGTAAAGAGAACTTCCTTTTCATAAAGACATGTTCACACACTGTCATCACCCTCAGTTATGATGTGTTGGTGTAGAGAATGTGTATCACTAATTCAGAGTGCTGCATTCACTCCCCAGCACCCATAATTGCCCCAGTGTCTGTCTGCTTTCCATTCAGCCAGTTAGCCATGTGCCCTGACTTGTGCACCCCTTCTTGTTTTACTTACTGGCATGCATTTTCTGGGAGGCAAAGTGTAAAAAAGCTACAGAATCTGACCTCTTATACACCCCCTCCCATCCACCTGAAATAGATTCGACAAAAGCCGGGGGACGCGTGTCAGCACGTACTATCCATCAGTTTCCTCATGTTGCAGGAATTCATCTTAAATTGATCACTTTCAGTAGTTCAGACACCTCAGATCATTAATCTCAAATTAAACAATGGCTGCCTTTGACAGCAAAGGTGATGCCTTCAGAGATGGAGGAAGCTGGTCCAGGGAGCTAGTAAGACAGCACGTTCCTGTAGAGTCCAAAATGTCGACTTGTAGAAAGGCATGGCAGTGTTTTGTCATTACGACTTTAGCACAGACATTGTCTGTCCTGTCAAAGAGTACCTATAGTTTCAGGGCATACATTAAACCCCTAGAATGATGCTTCCACGTTTCTCTACAATGAGTGCTGAAGTGCTGCAAAAGAAAAACGCACCACGACTCGCTTCACGACTATGGATTTAAAACGTTTAATTGTCATTACCACCAGCAGAGGGCGATGAGGTCTTTGTTTTAAAAATTAAACTTCCATTTGCGTTTTATTTATCCTCATTCGCATTGAGAAAGGTACATTCTTGTATGTATAAAACCGCAAATCACAATAATTAAAGAGATTATATCTAAGCAGTCATGACTATTCTGACTTGTGGGATTTATTGAAAAATCATACTCAGGAAACAGGACCAGGATCATATAGCGCACGGCTTCCGTACGGACTCATATAATTGTTAGAGAATCCAGCATTTTCCAGACGTTGACTATAGCTCCAATTTCACGCACCTGTTTACTCCTCTTGATTTGATGAAGTGGAACGCATGATATTGGAAGATTAAAGATTATTAACATTGATTAAAAATATTATACTATATATAAAAATTACTTGAGCTGTAATTGTGTCCAACAGGAGGCGCACATCCCACAATGCATTGCCACTGAATGAACATTTACATACAGCCTGCGTTGCTCTCCAAAAGTCAACTACAGTAGTGTACACACCCGTGTTACACTATCATGTGTGTATGAAAGAATTCCAGCAGAGACAGGGTGCCAGTAAGGTTGCCATCGGTGTAGACCATTAAAAAAAAGTCAAGAACTTTTCTTGATATTATCAATGAGCACATTTCTGATGTCAGGCAAATTAGAAACAGGATACTTTTGTCTATATTTCATTAAAGCAGTCTTTGTCCTCCTTGTTGCAACAGCAGTTTTTTTCCTGTGGGATGCTGACCTTCCCTTCCAAGTTTCAGTGACGGGTCATTCCACATGACCTAAGGTTTCAAGACAGCCACTGTCATCGTGCTTTGTCTCCACACACAGCAGTTGACGGTGATCATTCCCATTCACTCACAACGATCCATTCTGTAACACCTTCTCAGAGAATGCAAATCAGTTCCTTTGCAAAACAAGATTAAAACACACAATCTGCACAAAAGATGACCAGGAATTGCTACTCTGCAGTTCATCAAGGTTTTGCAGCAACATTAAGCAGGAAAGTGACAAGACTAGCAATGTTTAAAATCCCTTATATTATCATATTTCTTATCAATGAACTGATATTCATTCAAAATCTTGTGGTTTTCCATTATTTGAATGACTTTTTGCTAAGGATGACTTACAGTCGAAGTGTGTAAAAAAAGCATTGTGTGTCAGTGACGTTTTAGGAGTTTTTATATATAAGCCATGTGTGCTGTACATTAGGGGGGGAATACAATTACAAGCAACAAACCTGATGGCCTTTTATGACTTTGAAGTAAATTTGATCATATCAGACCATAAGCAAAGAACTTTCTTGTATTTAAAGTAGAATAAAGTTTTATCCACTTGCATACCTAAACGCCATTGTGAGAAAAAAATGTCAATAGAGTTAACAGTTCACAATGAAGGTTCATACAAAGCCTTCAATGGACAGCATTCAGCACAAGACTGCCAATGCCATAACACTGTCTGGTACCACTGTGACCTGCTGCAAAGCTGCTCCAACTGCTGGAAAAAACCACCATTAGAAACAGCATGAGTTACTGCTTTGGATAAGTGGTGTTGTTATGAAGAAGGAAGTTTTCATTAGACACAGATAACACACAATTTGTTCAGCCGTTCTCTCTAATTTAGTGATTACCCAGGTTTATTTTCTACCCCGTCTTCTCGTAGGGTTTGCTGGTATGTCCCAGTATGTGGTTTTAATATACGTGTGTATGTCTGTGCTGCTTGGTAATTGTTTTATGTAGCTTATTAAGCAAAAGCAGCCAATAAGCCATTTATTGGTTTTGTGTGACAGTACAGTGAAGGGTGCCAATAAAATTTGACTAATTCACAGATGTTTGTTGGCTGGGCCTGTGGTTTCATTACCTTTATGTTCTGTTAATATTTATCACCACAGAGAAGTCCTCACACAGACAAAAAATCCCACAGAGACATGAAGAAATGAAGAAGATTCATTTCCTGTCTGTGATTTCCATCACGTCCTGTCATGGCTCTGGAGATTTACATTCATCACCCACACAACAGCCAATGATTGACTGTCTTGCTGACACTACAAGCAAAATAAGGCAGGAACGGATAGTGAGGCAAAGAGGAAATGGCTCAAAAGTGCTCTTTGGTGTTAAGAAATGGGTCCAACATGCAAGTGAAAGAGGTAAGAGATGAATGAAAAGATGCTGGAGTGCTTTCTATTTCAGGCGATCAACCAGGAAACATAGATCTGATGATTCAGCTAGCATAGTGGAAGCCATCTGTCTAACTGAGGTCTTCACAGCAGTAAGGAAGAACGCTAGAATTTATGGGTTCACGGCAAGAAAAGGGGCACCCTGCTGAGTCAGCTGGGGGTCAGGTGAACGGTGTGCGTTAGAGATAACCAGCTCTTACATCCCACACAGCTACCCACCAGAAGCCTTTAACTCTTTACCACTGCTGCAGTCGACGAGGCTGCTGATTACCAGAGATTAACCTCGGTCGCAGCTGGAAGGCTTGGACCAGGAGAACAAACAGAGCATGTCGATGACACCTTTGGGGGGGAGGGGGTGGCACAGAGTGAAACTGCTGGAATAGCAGTACTTCACTAGCCATTTACATTGTTCTTGCAGATGACTGTAGACTCCACTCATGGAGGAGAACAGTAGAAAGAGACTGCTATTTATTATATTTATTAAACACACACAGACACACACATACACACACACACAATACTTCTAACACTGGCTGTGGGAATCCTAAAGAGGACTGTAAATAACATCACAGTCATTTCACTTAAATTGGATCTCCTGTTGGTGCTGCACACTGAGAATACATCAACTGAAAGTTTCTGAAATCACTGCCAGCAAATCTATGTATACAGTGTGTCATATGTAAAATGAAAGTGATGGGAAAGTTGGCTGACACACTTTCTACTACACAATGTCCAAAAATGCACCACAAAATATGACTGATATATATATGACTGATATATATAAGTCTGAGTTTTATTTTAAAAACAGAAAAGCTCTATCCATACAACAACTAAGCAAAACTGACACTTCTAGCCGAACCACTAGTTTAAGCTGTAAGCACTCTTTTTAAACGATCACCCAAATGCTTTTACACGACAAAAATGTTCGATAATTTATAAAAAAAAAAAAATCTGTTGCTTTGTTGTTTTTTGAAGTAGAGAATTAAACATTGAAACTTTAGTTTTTTTTCCAATTTGGTAATTTTTTCATGACAGATAAATAAACATTGTAGAGTGTACTATGACATTCAGTCATTGCTTTTTACAGTAAAAAAAAAACAACTGGTCTGAGACCATATCTGAAAATTTCTTGATTTTTAAATGGTCATTATAATAAATGTTTTATCACTCAGCACCGTGACAAAAAAAAAAATGATTTTAAGACAGGGCTATTTGGACTTCAGGTTAATATATATTACTATGGGAATTTTGAGCTGAGGGTCATACTGGCCAGATGGATGTTCCCCAGATAAATACACTCAAGGGTTACTAATGCAACCTTCTCTCCAACTTCTCGTAATAATTCCCCCATCACTCAACAATTGGGCTGTTTACTATGGGTGATAGACCACTTGGATGTTTTAACAAAGTATTAAAGTTGTTATTTCAGGCCCATTCTGTTGTGGTCCATCATAAATCTAATGTGAACCTTGTCATGGGTAAATAAATAAATATATAAATAAACCCCAGCCTTGAATTAAATTGGGAAATGAATAAAGAAACAAAGTTTGCAAAAAGTTAATGTCTTACACAAGCACGGAAGAGATAGGTCTAAATGGAATAAATGATATGATGATGTCAGAATCTTCCCTTCCTTAACAAAGCTAAGTCATTCTTCATAACCCTCTTCTTTATAAAAAATATACAGAGACCGTGCTATGAGCCAACTTAAAAACCTGTGAGGTGCAGTAAATCAGGAAAATTAACATGGAGTTTATTTTGTTTAGCAAACCAAATTTTGTTTGATTTTTGGACAGTTCAGCTTCTTGAAACAAAAACAACTGATCAAATAACTCAGACACCTAAACCTTTAATTTGGAAAAATTTAAATTAAATTTAAAATTCCTTTAGTGTGTGTCTGTGTGTGTGCATGCCCTATGATGTTTTGGCATCCTGTCCAACGTGTACACTACCTTGCAGGCTGGGATAGCCTATAGTCCACTCACAACACTGCAAAGGATAAATGGTTGAATAATGGATGGATGATTAATGGAATTCATTCTTCACTTGCATCATAAGAAAGGGTTTTCTGTGGGAGAATGAACACCTTACAGAAACTCCTTCAAAGCTGAGCACATGCAGCTGAACTGTATCTGCTGTATATGAACCCAGCAAACATCCACAATACTGGCAAGAGGAGAGCTTTTGTCTCATCATTCCTGTGAATGGCAGGGAGCTGATATGTGCAATTAAACATTAAAGGAAGATAGAAAATAGGAAGATATATGGCATGGACCATACTTCACCATTATAATACATGTGTAGGTTACCACAGAACCTTTTTTGCAGAATTTCTGGTATGTTTATTTCATGAACATTCAGACATGTTGCATTTCAGTCTTATTTTTAATTTCTGCAGAAAGTGTTTGATCATAAGGCATAAGAGAACATTATAGCAGACAGCCTGTTCAGTTAGGACATCAAAAGAAGTGCCAAGAGAAGGAAAAAGGTACAGATAGAGAGAGAAAGAAAGTGAGATACACAGCAAAAGTGAGAGATGAAAGGGCCCAAAAAAGGAAGAGTGAGAAGATCCCCAAAAAACACCACAGAACTGCAGAAAACGCTGGGGAACATGACCCCAGGCCTCAGACAAGCATCACTGAGAAGTCAACCTCAGGGCAAATCCATCAGCACACAAACCACCTGAATAGACATTTCAATTCATTTTGATCAATTTAATCTATGTCCTACACTGGCCAAATTCTGTGTTGCCAAAGGTTCTTCCAGTTTCCATTAGCTGGTTACTTTATTAAAACCACACAAGGTTAACACACATTCTTTTCTGCTACTTTTCCCTCATTCATGGTGGAATTGATTTCAATTTGCAGAGTTCCTTGTCTTTAAAGTCTTAACACTCCACAAAGGATGAAAGGTACAGAAAATAGCAACGTAATTCATTTCGTAGATGTTTTGAAGAAGCTGTTGACAGTGTCTGCTGCTGATGATGTCTGAAGAAGCTAAATGGCAGCAGCTGCTACATAATGATGAGGCCGCTGACAGCTGAGCTGCCTGAAGGCATTGATAAGACCAGGTCTCCAAAGATCTGAAATGCTGACATAATGGAGAAGAGGAAGTGGGGGAGTGAATGGGAAGGTTATGTGGGTGGAGGATGTTGTTTTGGGTTGTTTTTTTTAGATA
>JABJVR010007756.1:0-11228 GCA_025773905.1 Chitala chitala | reverse complement strand
TTCAAACAAAAACCCCCCCCCCCCCCCCCCCCCCCCCCCCCCATAGTGGGAATAAACACTAACTCTTGTGTTTAGAAATAAGTAAAAAAAAAAACAAAAAAAAAACAGAAATAAGCAGTGGGCTTGTGCTAAACTGGCAGATTCACAGACAACCAGGTTTCAAGCGTTTAAAATAAAGAAATAAATAAAAACAGACAAACTCCTGCTTTGTCTTCTACGACCGTGGCTTTTCTGTGCTTGGAAGAATAAATGGTGAAATTTTCAGGGAAACAGAATGTACAGCAATAAGGACTCATGCGTCTTAATTTGTCACACAGACAGGTTTCAGTCTGATGGGGTAATTACGACGACACATTCAGTTCTCTTACATTTTACCACCGAGAAGTTGTGCATTTTAAAACACTATAAAGATGTTTAAAAATTAATAAAAGGCATACCCTCCTTCGCAGATGCTGAGAGTTAACGCAGTGACGGTATGAGGTGTCAAATGATATCTAAGGGATCTCAAGACGCTGCTGCCCTTGTGTGAGATGAAACCACCGCTTCCACCAACGAGTTCTGAAACACAACATGAAAAAAAAATGCAACGCTATAAACAGGCTCATCTGTCACTGGAAATGGTAGTGATGCGCGGATATACAGGCCGTGAACAAAAGCATGGTCTTCATAAAAGGGTTTTGATTTTGCTTTTAACTAAAAATAAACGTGTTACAAAAATAGTTTTCTGGCAACACTTTCATTTTCAACTTAGACTTTAACTGGGATTAAATACATTTTTTAAGTTGCTATCTTGTGCATGTAAATACAACAAAAAACTTTGCTGCAATGCTTTTACGTTTTTATAATGGCTGTGCTGGGCTTGTAGCGTTAGGCCAAAGCAGACAACACAGATGTCTGTAAAGAAGTATGTCAAACACATGCTAAACTTCAGTATCTCTTTGTCATGGTATTTTACATTAACTTCCACTGCGCCTGTTTCAACCAACTGCCTTGACATGTAGAATTAGGTCGTAGTACAGAGCATTTGAAGAGCCACGACCAGATGTGTGTCACGACCAGATGTTTGGTAGTCTCGCACGGCGTTCCGAGGAATGCAAGCCCACGTCTCTTTCAGCTCTGACGTCAAAGCGGCATCGCCGCAGAGTTCGCCCTCAGAAGTGTGATGACAAGAATCTGGTGGTTACCAGACTTCAAGTCAATGACACAGTTGCTGATTTGATAAGATTAAATGACGCAAAAACGAAAAGAGGGTTAATGTTCAAGGACCTGTCGGATGGGAAAGAGGCCATTGAGTTCTCGTAGCTGTAAAGCCAGGCTGAAGCCCAGAGCCATCTACTTGTCAGAAGAACATATGATGGTAGAATACAGTTAGCGTTTTCCAGTTCCCTCGATCAATAAGCCAACACACTGCTGGCATACATGAAGTTCAGTTTTCAGCAGTTGGTAAATGTGGTAAGGCTTTTGTGGTTTAGTTACAACTCTGTGCATCTCGTTTAAGTTTATAAAAATAAACGCAAAGCGTTCGTGCTTCTTGGACAGAGAGAATCACCAGCATGCCCTCCTCAAGTAGGGGCAGCGGGCAAAGGCTGGCACAGCCGTTGGCAAAACAATGCCTGGCAGGTGCCCGCAGGCACGACAAACCTGCCCAGGTGCTCCTCTGGGCATTGATTGTGAGTTCTGTAGTCTGTGTACAGTGTTAAATGCTGTGGGAGTGTGTGTATGTGTGTGTGTGTGTGTGTGTGTGTGTGTGTGAACTGGCACAACAGGATGCCAACCCGTTTGACCATCTGCTACATCTGGTAGAGGGTCAGGTCCAATCACTTTTTTTTTTTTATTGTCCTGTGGCCTAATGGTTATTCATCCGTTATTCCAAAACAAACACTGGCTTGTCAGTCCAAAATACCACAATGCACTGATCCTTGACTGGCTTTGTTATGTATGCTCCGTGCAAAATCCTTTACAGCCACATAAAATAGGCAATTTATAGCTAGATAATGAGCACTTAACATTGCAATTTGAGCTAATATGGTACACTAGGTAGAAGCAGAACATCGTGTTCTGCGTTGCCTCTGGAGATATTGCATTAGGTATGCAATCTGAATCCGTACAGTATTAATGTAAACAAGTGTATAGGAAGGCTTCCTAAAGTTAAAAAGAAAAAAAATATGTATTTAACATGCATTTCAACAAAATCATACCATACTGTGACACCGCAGCCACACCTTAAAGGGTCACGGTTTAGGATCTGACTCATGGGAAATGACGTTCTTGTCTTCCAGGAAGCTTCACAGACCTGAGCGCCGGCGCAAAACCACGTTTCTGCCGTCCTCTCGTTATTAAGCGCTGCCTCACCGAACAGAAGTTCGTTAATCACAAACAAGTTCACGTTAAATGAACTCAAGCAGAAATGCAGCTAAATCACAAGACCTGTCTTTAAAACGAAGACAGCACTGATATCACGAGTGATAGGAGAGTGGAAGCAAGTGTACTGAACAGAACCAGGCCCAGCTGTACGTTTTTAACTCGAAATGGAAACTATAATAACGTACGCTGAGTTTTGTCACGTTTTTTTCACATTTGCTGATATGAGATTGAACGAATGCAAATGAACGGAACTGATGTGAAAGGGAACATGCTTATTTGCTTTGGCTAAATACGCCGGTTGATTTAGATTGTTTGCGGCTCCTGTGTCGCGGCGTCCGTGAGCCAATTTGAATCTGTTTATTGTTTTTAGACAGAAAACGTGCTTTACAACTAAGGCCTGCTAATGTAATTGCACGGCTTCTGCATTTGCTCCTAAATCTAATTTTGGATCAGCACCCAGGAGAGTGTGGCTGCTGTGTTGTCGGAGTGTAACAAACACCACGGATATATTTGGTGAGCTTCACCAAATGTTAGGTTTTTTTTTTTTTGCTGGAACGCTGAAATCAAATCAGTTTTCAGATCGTGGTGTGGTGTAGTACTTGGTTAATAAATGATTTCATTAAACACAATGGCTCTAAGCATACCATTGATATGCAAGAATCTTCCGTTATCATGGCCCATTCTTGAATTTCATTTACAAGAAATCTTGTTTTCCTCCTTAATTTTATTTTGTTTTTTTTTTATGCTGACGTGGTCTGACCTTTTGTGAGTCGTGTGTACTCAAATCAATATTTGGACCTCCAGAACCACTTTCTTCTGATTTTGTGCATGGAGATGGAGACTGGAACTATTTTTGGTTCTTCCATATTTTTAGACCCAAAGGATTTGTTGAGCTGCTATGGGAAAAGTTGTGCGTCAACAAGTTCTGGGGGCGAGACAGCCCTGAGAAAAGGCAGACCGAGTTCCTGAGAGGTCGCGGGAGCTGTGCACCTTCCAGCCATGTTACCTCACTGGGAAACGTCTTGGCAACGGTCAGGTACCTGAAAGCACACAGACTCATGGAAACATCTTTATAGAGAACTCTCTTAAAATAACCGTAAAGTGAAAAGTGTGGCAAGAGAAATTATTTCACTGCCGGATTTCACCGAGACGTAGAAGGAACCTTTAAAGAAGTGCTTGTCAAAACTCGAGAAATGCTTTTCAAAAGTGCAAAGTTAAATAGGTACATCTTTTCTGCCATCTCAAAAGTTCGCTTCACAATAAATATGCAACTTGTGTGTGTATGAACTTTTTGTTTTCTTTGATTGAGTAACCATGGCGATAAAGAGTGAGTTAAAAGGTGAAAAAATAAGGTGAGAAATGGAAACATATTGAGCCTGGAGTCCATGGGGGGGCTGGAAGGGGTGGGGGAGGATGGTAACGGCTTAACAACAGCTTGAAGCTTTGGGAACGAAACAGAGAACTGCACTCGCGGAACTTTGAAGAGATGATGGCAGCCAAACACTGATGGATTTCTCATGGGGGGGGAATCAGAAGCACAGATGAAAGCCCAAGGCTGGGAGGGGGAACTGCTCTTGTGTAGTGTGGTTGGAGTGCTTCTGAGGTGAGGGTATGACACTGCTAAAGCACTCGAATTAAAGGTCATCTGGGACTACATGAATGCAGAAAAAATGAATTTGAGGGACAAACCAGAAAAACACAGGGTAACAGGGTTTCACCAGAGATTCACCTGGCTTCACACTTCTCCAAGGAGTGACTTTGTTTCAAACTTTCGCAGGATGTACAGGTGTATCAAGGAATTGACTTGGTTCCACGTTTCACCTAGGATTATCTTGGTTCGGGGAAAACTTTGGTTCCATGCTTCTCCAGGGATCTACACAATTCCAGGCATCCTCAAGGTTAAAAGCTTCCCTGGGGATCTACTTGCTTTCATGCTTCTGTAGGGATGGAGTTGATTCCAGACCTCCTCAGGAAGGATCAGCTTGGTTCCAGGTTTCTTCAGGGATTAGCTTGGATCATGACTTTTCTGGGAATCTACTTGGTTTCAGGCTTCCCTAGGGATCAGCTTGGTTTCTGGTTGCCCCAGGATCAACTTAGCTTCAGTCATTTACAAGAATTGACTTAGTTCCAGGATTCTCCAAAAATGGACTTGGATCCAAGGCTCATCAGGATCAACTGGACTCTAGACTTCTCTAGGGATCAACTTGGTTCAAGACCTCTCTGAGGATCAATTTGGTTCCTGGGTTCTCCAGGGATCTGCTTGGTCCCAGGATTCTATGCAGATTGACTCGGTTTCTGGTTTCTCCAGGGGCTGACTTGGTTCCAGGTATGTCCATGGATTGACTTAGATCTGTGCTTCTACAGGGATCAGCATTGTTCAAAACTTCTTCAGGGATTAACTTGGGCCCAAGATGCTTTTTGGTTTTAGATAGATCAGGCTCCAAGAACAAAGACATATAATACCAGACGTGCCAGAGCATATCTAAGCATGTCAACAACCCTCCACTTATAAACGCCAATCAGCATTTCTTGGTTTTGTGAGAAGGCCAGTGGATTTCTGATAAAACATCAGGGCTGTGACACAATTACTCTTAAGAATAAAAAATAACTCAGTTTAAAACCCAGCCAGTTGGCCACCTTAGTCCTAGTCATGAGTGACATTTTTATCCACTTTGGGAACTTGTTTCAGTCATTTCCTTCATAGTCGTGGAAGCAACATGGTGTTGAAAGCGCTCAGTAAAAGGCAGAGACCACACCAAAGAGCACACAGGAGACCAAAGAGTGTAGGGCCAGAAAACCTCGCAGACCTACTGAGGTGCTACTAAATACCATATATCACAGTCCATCTGTGTCAGACCTTAGTGGAAGAGGCCCCTGTAAATATCTTTTTAGTATTTAAGAGGCCTGATCCCCACACTTAATATCCTGCAGGTTTAAATTTTAGTGAGCAGGTAATTGACATCTGGATCAATAGGCGGAGGGACTTACAGATTAATGTCTGTGATTTTGCAGTTAAGAACGCAGACTTAGATGTGGACCACTGTGGTAATACAAAATGAGTCAATAATATTAGGAAGGCCATGGCTGACAAAGTTTACAGAAAATTAAAAGTCTTGAAAAAAATATACGATGAATCGATTAAATAAAAATGAAACAATACCGATCAAATCGACACAAAAGTGCATATTTTTAATTAAAATTAGATTCAAATACAAATTTTTAAAAGTTGGCACGGGCTTTCACTGGATACCGGAATAGACTGATTAGATTCATGTAAATTCATATGATTACAGCAGGCATTAAATATGCAGCTGCTAACTGGTTAACCTACAGAAAGCCCTGAGAACAGGCGTGAGGCATGCGGACTTGTTCAGTTTATCCTTAGTTTTATAGCTGTCAACACACATCTAATCTGAGAGTGGTTGAAGAGAGGAAGAAGAGGGTGCGAGAGCGAGAGAGTGAGGCAGAGATAACGTGAGGCAGCCTGAGACAGAGTGAGGCAGTGACACAGATTGTGTGAAAGCGAGGGACGCAGATGTCTGTTGTGTCATTTCCTCTGACAGATGACAGATAGAGATCTGGAGGGAGGGGCGGGGCCTCTCTGAGAGTTTGGCAGAGTTCCCAGAGCCCTCCCCTCTCTCCACACACTGCCCAGAGCTGATCAACTGTTGGAAAGCTCATTCTCCTCCCCTCTCTCTCTCTCTCTCTCTCTCTCCCTCCATCTTGCTCTCGCTCTCAATCATCACCCCCCCTCCACACACACACACACACACACACACGCGCGCACGCAACCCCACCCCTCCTTCAATAAGGACACGTCAGCCAGTTGTAATGGTTCAGATCCTTCTCGGGGTTTGTGACAGGCTTCAGCTGCTGCTCCTGACGGTTCCCCCTGTGCCCCGCAGAGCACTTTCATGCCCTGATTCCCATCTGCCTCACGCCACCTCGCCCGTGTCGTCAAGCTCAACCCCCCCCCCCACTTCACCCTACCCCTCAGAGGAAAAAGAGCATGGCCCAGTGGGTGCAGTGGCGGGCTCATGGTGTGATACTGACCGCTGTCTTACGCTGAACAGCTGGACGGAACCCCCCTCCCCCCACTCACTGTGGTCGCACGGACGGAGGAGGAAGAGGGGAGGATGAAGGCATTTGCCCCCCAGCCGCAGCAGGACTGAAAGGGGGTAGGCTCCCATCGCAAAACTTTGCCACCACTGGCGTCAGAGGGATTTAAGTTATTTTTTCTTCTGAGCTGTTGCCCTGCGATTCGGAGATGGAGTCTCCCACCAAGGAGATCGAGGAGTTTGAGAGCAGCTCGCTGAAGTACCTGCAGCCGGAACAGATAGAGAAGATTTGGCTCCGACTTCGTGGACTGTGAGTAGCTCATCTGTTACTCTGAGTACGCGTATATCTGTGTCACCCGGCTCCACTTCATTTCCTGTGGTTCTCTAAGAATTTAAGTCTTCTGTCTTATATGAGTGTGAATATTTTTATATGCAAATAGTGTGTGCTGTATTTACTCTTTTTTTACTGTTGTGTACTAGTAATGTTAGTTTTGGTGTTTATTTGTGTGTCTGTTAGCACGCATATGTTTGGATTTTCATCTAGTGTCCCTTGGGGCATGTGTGTTTGTGCATAAGGGTCTGTGCTGGTTTAAGTGTTAGTTTACTTAAACACATATTTCAGTTTTCCGCTAATGCTGAAACCTGTTTCTGCTTAAATTTATATTTGTTTATACGCTGTTTATGTGATTTTTTTCCATTTGCATCTGTGTGTGTGTGTGTTCCACACAGTTCCTTCTGCCGTGTTTTATGTTTCCACATGTTACATTTCTCATACACGAATGTGTAAGATTTAGCACGTTACCAATGACAGATAGTCAGGACTTTTTTCCACCAGCGCTTTATATTACACATTGCTTTCACTGATAAACTGTGATATAAACCACGTTCTTTAAGAACCTGTAGCATTTTCATTTTATTAAACATTCCCCAAACATACAGATATCTGAAAAGAAAGTATATATAGTCAAATTTTTTTAAATCATCCTGTGATTGGTCCGGCATAAGCAATTTTCATAAAACCACCACTGGGAAAGGGCTTTGTGCAATAGCCATTTGAAGGACAGTTCTCTTTGTTGGACTGACCTTAAGAACTATGCATTCAGCTCTGTTCATCCTATAGTGTTTGTGTTGCTATTATTTCCCTGTAGCATTTAAAAATCTAGACCGCTCCATCACTACAAGAAAATAAAATCCATGCTATAATTAATGTACCAGAGAATACCAACAAAAGCAGACTTCTCAATTTTTCCATCTTTTAAGAGAATGACTTTCAAATTTCTTACTGCACTGCACTGAAAGTTGGTGACTGCTGTTTTCAAATGACTTTTTATGTGAGGTTGTAAATGTTGCCGCATGAACAGGGCGCTGCTTGAATTGTAACTATGTTGCCTTAGAAATGATACGCAGAGTCTGATTGGGCAGAGGTATGATTGACAGGCGCTACATCACTTGTCCCTCCCACACAGGTGTCGTGCGAGAAGCAGGCAGTGTTGAACGTGTCTGCGTGTGTCTGTTTTTATTTGTATGCCTGTCTGCATGCGTGCAGACGTGCGTGTGGTAGCCCAGGGTGTGGACTTACGGAAAGACACCCAGGTAGTGACCATGGTCATCGCTCAAGGATTTACATCCTATATTACGAGCTCCCATCCCCTCATCCTGCCCTGCTAATCCCACTCTGCTAATCCCAGGTTTGAGTGACAGCCCTCCATGCTGGGACCCCACTAGAGCCCAGCACACCCAGAAATCACCCCCGGATGCAGTGGCACTGAACAACTACCATTTCTCAGTACCCCCCAAGTCGATCTTGATGGAATTGGCTGATGTACGGACACCGGCAGCCATTTTTATATATTTATTTTTCAGCCAAGCTTTCGACTTAGTAAAACAATTATCTTAACATCTTGCCAAAGGCCCAGACAGAGGCTGTCATCTTGCCTTCTGCATCATCAAAGGGGTCTTTCTTATTGCACGAAGATGCAACAGGACAGGGCGTCGCAGACCGTCAGCGTCAGTTAAAACTATGCAGTGATTACTCAGCCGAAGGGCGAAACGAGCGGCGGTAGATGGGGAACCTGCTTCGTCGTCCTCCCGCTCGCGGAGTAAACAAGGCAGTTATTTTCGGCTGAGGATGACGGCATTTAACCCCTGCGTGAACTTTCCGCTCCTACTTCTCTCGTCAGGGAGATGGAGGTTCTCACTCGCAGTTTGACACGTGAGAGCCAGAAGCACGTCTGCAAAGCAGAACATTCAAGCTGCTGCCAGCCGTTATTACAAAGTCAGATCCACGACTGATCAGCTGGACCCGCAACAGATGCTCCGCTGACCTAGTCGAAGGAGTTTTAATTCCATTTAAATTCTCTAAGTGTGAGAGACACAGTTAAACTACCTGATTGTCAGTAGGAGCTTAACCACTCTTGAAATGATCTGTTTAAAAATCCACTTTTGTTTTCATGTGAGTAACAATATGGCTCTTGTAATACAATTACACTGTATGCATCATAGTTATATATTTTTTATCTACATAATAATGCTACACAGTTTTTAAAGAAATATAAACTATATGTAAATATAAAATATATAAAACTTAAGTGTAGGTAGGCCGGAGAGATGTGTGACAGTTTTAATTTTTGAAACGGTGTGCATAAAATATCATTTAACAACTCAAAATTATAATAAGTCTACAATAAAGACACAAAAAAGGCGCTAGAAAACAAAGGATAAGAAAATAATCTGGTACATAGTGTACCTGTAAACAAAGTACTACAGGTCTGCATGTTGGCCCTCAGAGCTGGCTGATGTGCTCTGTGTCTTTCTAAACAATACTTCATTTACGGCTGCCTCACAGGCTCAGCCAGAGAGGGCTCTCGCCCGACAGCTAAGTACACCAACACCAGCCCCTGCTGAGCACTGGGACGGAAGGAGGGGGTGATGGATGGGGAGAGGGAGAAAGATGGGGAGGGGGATAGGGAGATAGTGAAGGAGAGAGGGAGAAAGATGGGGATAGGGAGATAGCGAAGGAGAGAGGGAGAAATAATGGAGGAAAGGGAGAGAGAGAGAAGGAGAGAGGGAGAAATATGGGGGGATAGGGAGATAGTGAAGGAGAGAGTGAGAAAGATGGGGCATAGGGAGATAGCGAAGGAGAGAGGGAGAAAGATGGGGGATAGGGAGAGAGAGAAGGAGAGAGGGAGAAATATGGGGGATAGGGAGATAGCGAAGGAGAGAAGGCAAGAGGGGAAAATATAGAGGGGGGATAGGGAGAGAGAAGGAGAGAGAAAAAGAGAGAAGGAGAGAGGGAGAAAGGGAGGGGGATAGGGAGAGAGACAGAGAAGGAAAGAGGAAAAATGGGGGAGAGATGGATGGGGGGGAGAGAGGGAGGGGGGGACAGAGATGTCTGAGATAGCACTATCTGACCTTCATCAGGACCCCTCTCCCTCTGTGTTTAGCGTACACCTCTGATTGCCCTCTGTGGCCATTTAGCCTGTCAGCAGAATCACCGCTGAGCTTTCCAGTTAAACCGGCACGCGTCTGTGTAAGACACCTTCTGATCAGTGTCATAGCCATTTAGGAAGAGAGCAGGCCAGAGCGCTTCACACATCCCACCAGCAAAGCAGAAAACAAGCTTAAAAAAATAAACAGAACTATTTAATACAGGGTAAATCCTAACACACGTCATACTTTCAGATGCTCTTAGTAAGCCATGCTCTTTATTTTGCTTGTTTAATGTATGTGTGTGTGTGTGTGTGTGTGTGTGTGTGTGTATGTGTGTGTGTGTTTCTCCAGATTTTTAAAATGCTACTTCTTTTACACAAGTAGCCAGTGGTCTGTGGCTGATTTCCCTCCTCTTCCCCTTTTTTTCCACCACAGACGGAAGTACAAGAAGACATCACAGAGGTAACTGGACCACAGATGCCTCTCTTTGCCTGGGGCGGGGAGGGGGGGCATATTTTTGGGTATGGGGTACAAAGGAAGGTGTCATATGTGTCTTCCCTAGATTAGATATATCTCAGTTTATTTAATTTATTAAACTAATTAAGATAATGGAGCACATTAGGATGTGATACCCTTCCACTGTAGCAGATGTTTGAACAATTGAATAAACACCATCTCCAGACCTTTTACTGTGAGTTCTGCGTTGGTCTATTAATGAGGCTACAAATGAAATCTACCTTCTGGATACACTCAGTATTACACTAATGTAACCAGCGACCCTTGTGATCATATTCAACAGAAGGAAAGTAGCTCAGGCTTATATAAACACACATTTAACATGTTTTTTGTTCTGATTTACTTTATAACACTCTGTGGATGAATGCTTAAACATTTTTGAGGTTGTGTTTTGCTTTCTTGTATTCTCCAAAGGTGTACAAATTCTAGGTGACACAAACCATAGCATCAGTTCAGCAAATGCATACTTATGAAATTACTGTGTAAATCCTTAAGGAGGGACAGATTTAACTTTTTAAGGAAATATACAATCGAACCAATGATCAAAAGGTTTGTTTGTTATTGTAGTGTGATAAGGCACGGGATTACACACAGAAGATGGATGGAGCTGGAATCTGCCAGTATCTGGGCATGAGGCTGTCTTCCCCCTGTGTTTGACTGACAGCCCCTGCACGAGTCTGTGTAATTATGCCATGACTAATTGTCTGAAAAGAATACGGGGGTTTGAGTTGGGGGGGGTGCGGTTCTGGAACAGAGCTGGTGGAGCTGGGGGTGGGGTTGCAGGGTTGCCACACACACACACACACACACACACACACACACACACACACACACACACACACACACACACACACACACACA
>JABJVR010007755.1:0-11229 GCA_025773905.1 Chitala chitala | reverse complement strand
CTGTTGTGGCTGTGGCTGTTTTAAACCCTGTGGTGAAATGCAGCAGGGCTGGTGGTTGCTAATTGCGGGGCGTGACAGTTATCGGTTTCTTGCAGTGGCATATGCATAGTGTGTTAAAATGACTGGATTAGCTGTCACATCAAGGCAGCACACGTGTAAAAACTGCTACTATTACAGTTACAAATAGGGAGTAACAGACATTTTTTGATCTTAAATGAAATATAGTCTTTTAAAACCATGTTAAACATTTAATGTTCAGTTTTCCGTTACAATCAAAGCTGTGTCAAAATCTAACAATTTGTCTTTAAAGGAGAAATAATTTCTCCGAATGTGAGAGAACAGAGCCAGGAATGCGATGTTTTCTCCAGCTTTTGGCTTTGCAAATGAGCTTCAGGGGATTGTTTGTGCTTCTGAGACTCTGTGGACCTGCCCAGCCATGCAGAGAAGAGCAGGTTCTCTCCAGCATGGAGGCCGGCAAATCTGCCACCAGGGGCAAGTGCAGGGGCAGCCAGGGGGCTGCAACCATGACTCACAGGCCATGACAGTCCTCCAGGTATGAGACACTCCTGAGGAGACGGCTGTTGTAGCCCACTTCTTGGTAGGTACTGGGTTTATAAAAATGCTCTCTGCCTTTCTCCCACAATTATACACTAAGCACCAGAGGCAACACCAACAGCAGGAAGCTTCACTCGTTTTACAAAGATGACTGCCCAGCTACAGCACATCTCAACAAACTGCCGTACTTTCAACACATTCAGTAGATTGGAAATAAGGTGAGCCCCAAGGATAAGTACATTTGTGTTATCCTTTTACTCAGATGTGTTGTGTGCCACAGCGGTGTCACCATGTGCAGATATAAGGTCCAATGACATGCACTGAAAACAGACCTCCATCCACTGGAATGAGTGCCAGTGATTTAACGAACAACCCCAGTTAAAGCTGACAACTTCCTCTAATGAGTCAGCTTTGCGAGACTGAAAAACCAGGTTTAAAGCAAAGCATCCCTGATGATAGCAAGCTCATTCTACGAAGTGAAACAGGCTCCAGATATTAACTATTTTAAATTGATATATTGTAGTCAGGAGACACAGGTGCTGCAGGTTGAAATTACTTTTGGGTAAAAATTGGCAACATAGCTGTTCACATCAAAAGGGATTGCATGGAATCTAGTTGCTTCTCTGGCAATGTTTGGTGGAGAAAATAATGGCCCTTATGTGTTTTTTAACACTATTAAAATTATGATTAAGGTTACTAGTTCAGACGTTCAGACATAAAGCCAGTATAATAATTGTTCTATTTTTATATTAGCTTGTAACTTTGTTCCAGTGATTCCACATGAGAAATGTGCACATTAAGATTCATGTGGTTTGATGTGGTTTGCCTGAAACAGAGCTACTTCGATAAACCACTTTTGTGTATTCTCTCCAGTGCTATGCAAACCACAAGGCATGAGATTTAAGCTGCTGGCAGGTCAGAAGTTCAGCTCGAGCAATGCTGGCAAAATGATACCACTTGATGAAAAGAAATCCGAAACTATTATTGAAGCCTGTGTTACAGTTAGGTTTAATTTAAATGCCTTTGAACTGTAATCCAACGTTCATTATTATAATGCTATAGAACTTGAATATTGATTACTTGCAGAATTCTGTTACATGAGTTCTCCATCTAGTGGGCAAAATGTGTAACAGCCAATTTTCTATATTGAGTAAATTAACACTGAAGACATAACTGTGAAAGTACCTGTAAAATATAAATATTATATTGTATCCAATGTTTTAAAGGCCAGAGACGTCTGCTATATATTTAAAATCACTATTCTGTCACCTCTACACATACATGAAGTGGGCTTAAAAACAATACAGCTGAGATGGAAAATAAACCACTATATTAATACATCTATATATTGATATTTCACTATATTTTGGTGAAAAATGAATGTATTCTTTAAAATAATATTATGCAACTAATATCGTTTTATCACCTCAACTTTGTATCTAAACAATTATTAATTGTTAGATATAGAAAAAGGGATGGATTTACAGGGATGACATAGGGTGACATTTGCCACCCTAACAAAATTAAATGCCACCCCATTTGTCACCTCATAATATTTATTATTAAAACAAACTCCATTTTCATGTCTTATATTACCCAAATTTGATGCTGATGTCAAAGTGGTTTTATTGTCATTTCAACCATATACAGTGAGTACAGTACACAGTAAAACAAAATAACGTTCCTCTAGGACCATGGTGTCACATATAACAGCATATAGCTGTACATATCTAAAGTAACTATAGTTAACTATAAAGTTAACTATATATCCGGATAAGGATGTAAGATGTGTTTTCAGAGACTTCCATGCTGCCAGCACATTGTTCAGAGCTATCAGCTCACGGGTTCCCAGAGAGGTTTTGCGCTGCTATCATACATGCATCCCAAAAGGCACAGAGGGCTACATTTTCCTCTGAATGTGATATCATGCATCAATTCATGGATTTCGGGCCCAACAAAAACATGAGTTTGGCATCCGTTTAGCATCACTTTTCATTTCCATTACAATCCACTGCTACTTCAACATTTCCCATGAGGCCCAGTTCAGTATGAAGTGGTGGAAGGTGTACTTTCAGTGGATCAGCCAGTGATTCCTCTTACTCATGCTGCTGGCCCTCATTGTGCTAATCTCTGGGAGGCCAGGGCTTCATTTCCTGGTGGTTCATGTTGTTACGACTGTTCCATAAGCACAGAAAACACATTTTGCGTACTCCAACTGTAGAGTCATCGTGTAATTATATGTGTAACTTAAAGTCTGGACATACTAGGCAAATTCTCAGCTCAGGTTTGGAATTGACATATTTCATTTAATGTACAGCATATGTTTTTGATCTAATGTGCACCACGTGTTTTACTTACAATAGCAAAGTCTTTCTTTAGCAGCGTAATGCAAGAAACAGACCCAGTGAAGAGATCATTTTCCCCATTGATTGGAGAGATTTCTGGCTTAGCAATTTGATAGAGCAGCTGCACATACTGTATAGTTTCATGCTCTGGAACCAATGAAAATTAAAATAAAAAAGAAAGATTCCTATATGAGCAATTATTGATTAGTTGTTTTTTTTAGCTATAAATCACATGGGAAACTGTGTGAAAACAACATCTATCTGATCAAACACAAAACAAAGGGGTGTCCAACCCAACTCCATTCACACACACACACACACACACACACACACACACACACACACTACCAGCAGACTCATATATTTTGTATTTGTTACATTTAATTTGCTACCTTGCCACTAAACTGTAACATCAATGCACCTAGTCTTATCTTTAGAACTGTGATGTCTGTAAAAATGTTTTTGTGAAATCTTACTCCTCATGACTTCATAAAGGGAAAATTGGAATCATACATTTCTAGAGCAGAGGTTAATAAAGTAAAGAAAACACTTATATTTCAAAAAATCCATTACGGAACATTGGTTAATCAACTGACCTTGTAGTGATGGAATGCCAGATAAAATAAGGAAAACGAGTGATGTGCTTTGAAGAAAAATTGCTGTATTATTGCAAAAGCATTGAGATAGTGTTCAGATGTGAAAAGGTACAGGGCCTTTCATACATGTTACCAAACTATGCCGATCACTGGTAGGGGAATAAGGCTTCTCAAAAAAAAAAAAACAAGTGAAGAGCATTAAACCACAGTACTGTGACCCTGCAGTTCATTTAGCAATAATCACCTGCTCTGATCAGCCTGAAAACTGCTAATAGCCTATAGTAAAACTGTTTGCCCAAACCATATTTGTACAACTCACTAACTGACCAGGCAAACAATGAAATATGGAAAGGAATTTGCCAACAAAATTCCTGACAATAGGACAGCATGTTACTACTAGTTTAATCTAGTTGAATATTTTATTAATTTACTTTTACCTAAAGTCAGCAACATGCAAACACCTGCAATACAAATATTTAAATTGCTTACATAACAGAGGGTCATATTTTCAGCAAGCATTTGCCATGGTAGGTGGGAACACATCTGATAGAATGGAGGTGTTCATTACTCTAAATACAGTGTGTGACAGAAGGTGCTGTGGTAAGATGAGATGACACTGCAGCTTTTTGAATTAAATGTAAATCTTGTGTTTGTACTCAGTCAATACTACACGTGTTTGTCAACAAGATTTGAAAAGCTAAACCAGACTGGACTGATGGATATATAAAATAATTCAATCAAATGAGAAGAAAGTCTATGATTACTGCAGCTTATCAGATAAAGGCAGGGAAAATTATACTACATAAAAAGCCAATGAAAATAAAAGTCTTAAAATGAGTTTTAACCCTTTCATACATGAAGTATGAAAGCTAAAATCAGGATTTTACTCCTTGGACTTGAAAAGAAAAAACCGAACATTTTTTTTTCTTGAACATGCATTTTTCAAGGAGTTCTTCACATGTCCTCTCAGGTGGACTGCACGTGTTTGAGTTTTTAACACAACTTTTAAATAGTTGTCCACTGTGCTGACTGCTATGCGTGGAAAGGTTGAACACAGAAAGAGAAAGGGCCTGAGTGATAAAAAGGGCCAACTCATTCCAAAGTTTTGGTGCCCCAATATAAAAGGTGCGTTCACCTCTACTCTTCATCCTGACTTTAGGGACCACGAATAATAGTTGTTCACTGGACCTAGTGACTAAATTGAGTTATGTGGTTTTAGAAGATCAGAAATGTGTGGAGGTGCTAAATTGTTCAACACTTTATAGACCATCAGCAGAATCTTAAATTTGACTTAAAACCGCACAGGGAGCCAGTGAAGAGACTGCAGAACCAAAGTTATATGATCATGCCTACATGTGTTTGTTAAGAAACATGCAGCAGTGTTTTGGACCTTATGCAATCTAGCAAGAGAGAGCTGGCCAACACCAGCATAAACAGCATTACAGTAGTCAATCCTACATGTAATGAAGGCATGAATGTAACGTTTATACCAAGCATGCAAGAGTGGCGTGGATGAATGTGCAAAAGGGAAGCTTTAATGAAGGGCAAAACCAGGTACAAACATAGGAAACAGGGTAACAAGGCTAAATGCAAACAACAGGGAAAACTCAAGGCTTAAGAATAACAAGAACAGGATTCTGAAAATACAAGATGCTCAGCACAACATGAAATGCACACCTACAACAACCAGCCAGCACACTACACAAACACAGGGTTCAAGTTAGAACAGCACAACTATACAGGGCTGGGGAACACTAATGAGGTGAGAACAATGAATCAGCAGGACAGGAGGAAGGATGACATCTAGTGGACACAATGGTCATGAGAGGCAGGGGTGTTATAGTGAATAAACTTTTCCAGGTTCTTCTTAGTTAAAAAGTGGCTTAATCCTGGACATTAGTTTCATCAGAAAAAAGATAAGTTTAACCACAGAATTAATTTGCTTGACGAGCATCAGATCCCAATCCAAAATATATCCCAAATTCCTGCAAATAAATTTTACATAGGAATCTGAAAGACAGATCAGTGTAATGATCAGCCTTAGCTTCACTTGGTTGAAAAATCAACACTTCCATCTTACTTTAATTAAGATTCAAAAAATTTGAAGCTATCCATGCTTTAACATCCAACAGACAATCCAAATGGAGTTTAAATCTACTGGAATCCTGCTTTTTCAAAGGGAGATACATGTGGATGCCGTCTGCATAACAGAGAGGCCAAACTCCCTAATAATCACACCCAGTAGCACTAAATAGAAATAAAATGATGGGTTAAATGCAGAAGACAAGTTCCTTGTATGTGATAAACATACTAGGCCATAAACACAATTCCCTTTGTTCAGGCATCCAAGAATATGGCCTCTCAGCACTCTGAATGCTGGGAAAACAGGGGTGTACTGCAGCACATACCTATACCACATATCAATGGAAGTTCTTCACCATTGTTTTCAGCATCTCCAATGTTGTACAGAAAACTGTCGATTGCAAAATAATTAAATAAATAAACATAGCGAAATGTACAGGATCTACCTACATTGATGTGAGCGCTGAGCCGTGGTGCTATATATTAGATTCACGTGGATTTTACAGGGTGTCCAACTATACTGTAATAGCTACAACAAAACCGTAAGGGTCACACAGAAACTCCTCTGGATAGGCGAAAATGTCTATAGAAATGTTTCTATCGGTTACATGTAATGAAATTTCAAGAAATCCAATAAAAATTTCAGTGTTTCCTCAGGTTGCAAAAAAATTACTTTGAATGATCCACGCACTTGCTATCTACTTTTTTCATCCTCCCACATCTTTGGTTATAGAGAAAGAGTGCATTGCATTCAGAAGATACTTTTTGTTTTGTGTTAACTGTAACTGTTGACTGCATTTGTGTTTTATGATTGGGTGATCCTAATACACTCGTCCATAGTAGGATGCCTGACTCTTTTCTTAAAATATTGTGAAACTGTCATCCCACACTGCCCGAAACCTTACATATGACATTTCACAGGTTTTACATGAAAAATAGCCCAGTCATATTCTTAAATAGCGGAGTGACAAGATGCGAACAGAGCTGAATTCAGCCTTAGATTGATCTTAACCTGTGGATTTGATGTTCTCTTTGTTTTTGGAACTGGCTGATCAAGATTTCTGTGATTTCTGACTTGACTTAGCTGGTTATCTGACAAGTTCAGCTTCATGGAATAGATGTCAAGTCTTTAGTAACTAATCCCCATAAACAAGAGGTTTATGCTACTTGTAATTTATAAAAAGGATTATGAGCAGAAAATGACAGGTTATAAATCAAAATGTTTAATTTACATATTAAACATCAGACATAAATCATGAAAACATTCAGTACAGAATTTAATTTAATTTAATTAATTTTTATATAGCTCCCTTTACAACAATGTGCATCAAAGCACTTTACAGAGGAAATTGCAGATGTTAAAGAATAAGTAATAGAAATAAATATAAATGAAGCCAGACAACAGCAGAGGAGAGGAACCAAAACCTCCACAGTGTGGAGAAAAAAACCTCTGGGGGCCCAAGGCTGACTGGCTGCCCAGCCCCTCCTGGGCATGTTAACATTACAGAGTAAACAGGTGCTTATTGAAACTATGAATGTAAGTAGTACTATAAATGTAAATAGCACTATGTAGTTGTCCTTTGCTCCAGGTGTTGAAGTAAGTCTCAACAGGCTTGTGGTGTCCCTTGGGCAAAACTTCATCCAAGGGGGTACACTAGGCAGCTCTAACAAAGCATCCTGCTCAGATGGTGCCCAGGCAGTCACCAGGTACAGACATGCACAATGAGAGATTTCAGAGAGGGGTTAGTAAATAATACAAACTCCAGCAGCCCTATAGAAAAATATTACAGGTATATTGGCCTGTACAGCATGCGCCAGCAGCAGTAAGTACTGTGAGTTGTGGAAACTGTCATGGGAAGGCTACATCAAAAAAGTAAGTCTTCAGTCAGGATTTAAAGATTGAGACAGATTCGGTATCCCATACATATCCAGGCAGACTATTCCACAGATTAAGGGCTCTGTAATTTAAAGCTCTAGCACCAATACTTTTATGTATGCATGGAACAATAAGAAGCCCTGCATTCTGCGATCGTAGGGAACGATTTGGAGTATAAGTGTTAATCAGCTCTGATAGAAATACTGGTGCCTTGCCTTTCAGTACCTTAACAAGAGAATTTTGAAATCGGTTCTGTATTTAACAGGAAGCATATATGAAGCATATACGATCCTCTCCAGTTAGCATGAAGACTGTCCCGAGTATAAAAACCAAGCTGCTCCCAAAAGAGATCCCAATTATTAACAAAAGCTATGCTTTTAGAAACACACCATGTCTCTAACCAACGGTTTAGTGAGAGTACCCTGCTGTAGCTCACACCACCTCTATAGAGAATAGGCAGGGGACCAGAAACAATTAAGTTCTGATATTGTGTTTGTGCCTTTGTACACATAGAAATGAAGCTCCTCTTTAATACCTCGGATTATTGGGACTTAATATCGCTAGTTTCAGCATGAACAATCAAGGTGGAGACTTCATTGCTGTAGATAAAATATATAGAAACTAAAACAAGTTTTAAAGAGAAGACCACAGATATTATTAGAAGCAAGAGAATGAACACTAGGTGGCAGCATAAGGCTGGTTACTATACAGTTAAACTGAAATCTGTCAGTCTGTATGTAAATCTTACATTAAGTCATATGACTTTACAGAATAATTTTGTCTCTTTTATTGTATTAAAATAAAAAATTGTTATTACAGTTGTATTACATTCTTATAAATATTATAAAGAGAGAAAATACATAACAATAGATTGTTATTGAATACCTTAGAGAGATATTTTTGGGTTTTACATTGTGAGATTGTAAAACTCAAGAATATTTATCTGGAGCATGTTTTGTAATTCTTATAGCTAGTGAAAGAAAGAATTGCTTTAAAACATAGAGCACAGAATTCCATGATACAACATGTTGATAAAGCTGTGGTCGGGAGGAAGACAAACTTTAAGTGATGTCTTAAGAAAAGGCAACGCAAAAAAATGTCTGAGGTATATGGCAGCTGGATTTTTCAGCCCCTCTAAACATTTATGTGTTTTTTTCTGTGTGTACAACATGTATGTGAGAATATATTTTTCAAACTAGTAGGAGAATTTTTGTTGGCATTTAGGCTTGTTTTCAACTACCACAGGTGTATGTCTGTGTGTGTGTGTGTGTGTGTGTGTGTGTGTGTGTGTACATGTTTGTGCACACATGTGGGTGTGTGTGTGTTTGTGTACATGTTTGTGCACACATGCGGGTGTGTGTGTGTGCAATAGCTTTTTTCAGCATGGGATTCCTTTCATGCCGTGTTGCCTACTACATAATACCATGTGATAGTGCTTGTATAACTGGCAGACCTAGAAACGTGGGCGTGGATTCCACCACGTCTCTCTTTCCACTATGATCTAGAGTGTTAGGCTGCTTCTAGCCTTATACATACAATGTCTGCCTTTCGTTTCAAAGTGCCTCTGTTGAGATGTAAGATCACCTCTTGGAAACATCACACAGAGTCATTATGGTATTTAGCCAAAGGTTGGAACACACCCACATGTGCACAGATAACCAATCAGAAAAGGAAACCAAAAGGAGCGCTTGTGGGATTGCTTTTGCATGTGTTCTACCGGGAAAATATTTAGCTACACCCAGCACTTGCAGTTAAAGTGGGGGCTGAAAGGAGTATAATGTTCAGTGAAATGTGGTTACACTGACTCATTGATATACTCTGCTCAAGGTTTACAGGGGTGAAAAACAGTGGTAAAGTTTACTCTGAAAAAAAACTCACATGAAAGGAAACTCACGTTACTTGTTGTCCCAGTAAAAAAAGGCACGAAATAAGTTTAATTACAGCTAAATTGAAATAAAAGCTTTACAATGTCAAAAATACATTGGAGAAGAGATTGCTGGACTGAGAAATTGTATTACAAGTGAACAGTAAATATGCAGAATAAAGGTCGAAGCTTTCCAAAATCCATGGCCACCTTGTGGCTTCTAGAAAGTTCACAGTCTTTGCTCTCACATTGGTTGTAGAAGTATGCGAGGAAGGAACTTTCACATCCAGATATTGACTAAACGCCATTTTTATGTGCTGCAAATGCTGCCTTTTTATCGTGCTTATTTTTATTTGACTTGTGGTGGGTTGGCGCCCCGCCCTGGTGTCCCCTACCCTGCGCCCTATGTGCTCTGGGATGGGCTCCAGGCTTCCCCGTGACCATCACCAGGAATAAGCGGTTAAGATAATGGATGGATGGATGGATTATTATTTGACAGCTGCAGAACACTTCAAGTTCATGAATGTGTGTTGGATGGAACATGCTTTTCTGGGCTATGAACATTTTGACCTAGCATTCCATCAAAACAAAAGAACATGAAACAGCTGACAGTCACTGGGTGGAGAAGTAGAACAGGATGTTTCTCAGATAGTCAAGCCACCTGTGCTCTTTCTACTTCACTTTATATTGTTTCAGTTATATATGTGTCTGAACCCTCCATTCCAAATCCCAGCATCCTTGCAGTGATGGAAGGTTCAATGAGGCCACATTTTCATCAGCAAGGCAAGGCTAATGTACTTTTGCTAGTAAGACAAGGCAAGAAACAGATTATGCTTGATCTAAGGCAACACTTCCACAAGCAGGCCGCGAGACAGCGTACCTGCTGAAGTGGGAGCTATGAGCCAACGGCCTTCATGTATGAGCTGTATGTGTGGCGAAAAGAAACTCAAGTGGTTCTTGAGCAGACGGCAATCGATAAATGTCACCAGAGGTTCGCTGTTCTTTACATTTGCATTTACAAAAATGTATCTACTAAATATCAGCAACGTTACAACAAAGTGCATGAGAACTTTTTTTGCAGGTGCACCGAAATAAACTTTGCTTGGTGTTATTTGGTGGGGAATTTGTCCATTTCTGTAAGTGTTTCTGGTTTTCAGTTCAGCAGGCTGCAGCTCTGCAGCCATTTCTGTGAAACCGCAGCTCAGTGTCTCTTTGTTAGTCTCCCCCATCGTGCCCCCAGCCTCCAGCCCAGGTCTCGCTTCCCAAAGCTTGCAGTGTTCTGTCAGCGGCAGCCCATGCCTCCAGGGCACCAGACAGGACTGGTGTGTTTACATTCCAGCTTTGCTTCTCTGTCTTCCCTCCTCTAAGTGGCTGTGCTTCTGTCTACCATTGTGCGTTCTCTTAGACGTGTGCTGCACACCTCGCCTCTCTCACCGCTGCACACCCGCCTCTCACTGTGCATACACTGACAAGCAATGTACCTTTCCTTCACAGGAAAATTTGACCTTACACCCATTTATGGATCCTTGTAACAAAATATGATTAATACTAAGCAGAAAGTACTCAATTTGCACTATTTTCCCTTTGTACTCCTTTAAAAACAATCTTTATACATTTTTCTGTAAAAGTTCAATTTCTTTTGGTTTCTCTCCACTTTTTTGTCCACTGTTGTCCTAATATATTTAATTGTTGTTACATTTACATTGTATTTACATTTGTTTGTTTGTTAGTTTTTGTGCTCATTCTGTGTTGGGGTTCATTCCATGATTGTAAATGGAGGCAAAGCCACACACAAAACCATACTGGATAACATACTGAGCACCTTCTAGTGACTGCTGTATTCATTAGTGACTGCTGTATTCATTAGTGACTGTTGTATTCATTAGTGACTGTTGTATTCATTAGTGACTG
>JABJVR010007751.1:0-11232 GCA_025773905.1 Chitala chitala | reverse complement strand
CCGCTCCACCCCCACCCCCCCACCCCCCCAGTGGAACCCCCGCTTGGTGCAACCCCTGCAGCACTCAAACACACAGCCTCAGTAATCTTGCACAGCTCCTGGTCCCAGCTGTCACCCCTTTGGTTGTGTTTTAAACGTTGCTACTTGCTTACTCTGAGCCGAAAATAGGCTTTACCCGTTGGAGACGTTATTCTGCCTGAACCGGTCCCATTCATAGAGAACTCAAACCCTAGGCACACAGCTCAGGTCACCAGCCTGACGTGATGTGAGACACCATGTCTCCAGCCAGTTCTGCTGGTCTGCTTTAGATATTGCTAGAATAGGTTTGTTCTTTAAACTCTGGTTTTACCTCTCCAATTTAAGCACATATTGCATAGTATGAAAATGTGCATCTTTGGTGTATGTCTGCAACAGAAAGTAGTAAAGCTATACAGTAAAAGTTTAGTACAGTATGGGTTTATTTAAGGTATAAGTGTATCCATTGTGAGTGTACCACAGTATACATTGTGCATGTTCTGTAATACAAGCCAGTATATGCTGGTGTGTGAATAGAATACGGTAGGAATGTAGTATTAGTATAACTTAAAATAAATGTTTTGTACATAGTAGTACTAATTAATTGATACATTGTACTACTAATAAGACGTGAGTGCAGTACTCATTAATGTATTACAGCCAATGAGTCAGTTAAATGAAAGTCTTTTAAAAAGTAAGGGCTAATAATACATCGAGAGACTGTCCTTTGTGTGTTGCCGAGCTCCTCAATTATAATATCAGCATTTATCTACGTATTTATCGGTGAAATGCAGATCTAGCTAATTACCGCAAAATTATAAGAAAACAACACCAATCAAAAAATTTCAACGTGACTAATTCTGTGAGACCCTGACAATCGTAGCGTGGTATGGAAGTAGGCTATGCAGTTACAAGATGATTGCATCACATTGCCAACTAAAATTAGTATGAAAGACAGGACAAAACATTACCAGAATGTTCTACACAAAAACTAAGGTTAATACTTGTGTTTCTGCTCTAAAACGTGTTGGAATGTAAGAAATGCCGGGGAAGCACAATTGTAACAGCAGTCGTTTTGACGCTGTGAACACGCAGAGTGAGAGTGTGTGGAGCTGTGTAGTGTTATTAATATGCTGCAGGTGTAGCTGTCTGCATTACCTGATTTACAGGAAGGAGGCTGAGTTTTTCAGCACCATGGGCTGAGTGGGTCTCTGGCATTTTTAAATTTTTAATCATGTTCATCCTTTACATTAGATACACAACAGTGCCATGTATGTTACTATTGTCAGTATTAAAAGATGTAAAAGAAAGACCACAAACAACCCATTTCATTCATTTGGCAGACGCTTTTATCCAAAGTGACTTACGATTCACGTATGGGTTACAATGAGCTAGCACTGGGTATTTTGCTCAAGGATGCACCAGGTGGCTGGGCTGGGATTCAAACCGGGAAGCTTCTGTATCCCAGCCTGATGTTCTACCCATTGAGCCATCAGGCCTCCATTTCATCTTTGATAGTGTGTTTGAAACTCAGAACTAGATGTCGTTGATACTTCATTGTCAAATTTTAATTTTTAACATGTTGCTGAACCAAATCACATGAAGAGATGAGAGCTGATAACCATTATAACAAAGTTATCCAAGTGTCATTTAAAATAAACGGTAAGAGTAACTTTCTAGACTGAAGCTGTGTAACACAGAGGATATTAAAACTGCAGTGGAACAGTCACGTCAGACTGGGTCTAAAATACCTTTCAATCTATCATGTGATCATTTCACATAGAGGAATGAAAAAAACAATGTTAGGTTATGTAACAGAAGCACTCAAATCTACAGATTTACCAAACCGTTTGCTCCTTTTCTCAGATTAATTTCAATTAAAGAAATGTATTTACACAGGTTTAATCAAATGATTTTCAGTGGGACGCACGTTTTCTGAATTAATGTTTACGATGTTCCAGTGGGCACATGGTACACAGCCTGACAAGAAGTGCTTGTGTTACCATGACCACTGCCATTAAAACCTTATGTCCATCATCCTCCCATCGCTGCCTTGCATTACAGAAAGATTTATAAATTAAACTCAGGACCACCCGTCAAGTATATGAGATACTGCTAAGGAAGGGTCAGCGCACTCCTCCTCCCACGCAGCCTCGTTTGATCCAGGCTTGTGTACTTTACATTCTGCTTTTACTAATTGTTGTGTCTAATGATTTATGCAGTTTTGTTTTGACCCTGAAGGCTGTTTTTAACTGCATCTCATTTTTACCATTTTGCAAACTTGTAGGTGTTGCAGAAAAAAAAAATAAAATCAATATTGAATTTTGTTCAGAAATAATTCGGCTGGAAAGCTACAAGTGTTCATGTTTGAAACTGGTAATTATCGGGAGATGAAA
This sequence comes from Chitala chitala, assembly GCA_025773905.1. Classification (NCBI taxonomy): domain Eukaryota; kingdom Metazoa; phylum Chordata; class Actinopteri; order Osteoglossiformes; family Notopteridae; genus Chitala; species Chitala chitala. The sequence continues at coordinate 8,821 of JABJVR010007751.1, read as the reverse complement.
ATCCTGCCTGCCATAAATGGAATCTCAGAAGCGTCAGTCCAATTGCCACGGTTCGAGATGCAGATTTGTCTCACTCTTATCATAACATTCTGACAGGAAGGAACATGCTCTGAAGCTGGTATGTGGTTTATAGACTCAGACTTCATGTGCAGCACGCTGTGTTAGACAGTATGTTAAATTTACACTAAATATGACTCGGAATATATGGGCACAGTGTGGTCATTAATCTCTAGACCTGGAACTGCCTTCCGATATTTTTTTTGACAATTCCATCAGAAAACAGGGATGTTAACACCAGGAAGTATGACAAAATACAATGCTCAGATTCCAGACGCAGTTGCGTTTCCTTCACTTGGGTAGGTTTTATCTGGCATCCTGTTTTAGAAAAAAGGGGGGAAAAAAAAAAACTGGTTATTGCTTGGTTGCTTTGATGTGCTTTAGAAATGGGTGGTAGGCTGGGCTTTTTGTGGGCTAGTGTTTCACATCAATATGACAGCATTGGTCAGTCCTGCACATGACTGTGTGCCGTTTCCTCCACCCCCAATCCAGAAGTGGACGAAACATCAGAGCACAGACCCCAGTGACAGAGGCCCGGGTCTTTTCCACACAATTAGCAGTTTACTTTGACAGTTATGGCCCTAGAAGTAGGCTGGGCAGCACGTCTGAAGCCACAAGTAAATTCTCACACTGATGTTACAGTTTTTTTTTTTTTTTTTTTTTTTTTTATCAGTTAAACCTCTAATGGCTGTTCAGCTCCGTGTTCTGATTAACTGCTACACTTGAATATAGCTGTCACTGAGAATTTGTTATTGGGCATAATGACCAGTTATAACACTGTTGTTAAACTGTCAGATATACTGAAGGTTTTAATTTCCTTTTTATTACATACCATACAATTAAATACATAGATTATAGTGAACACTGGCTCAACATCTCATTTCCAGGATGTGGTAGTATCAGAGGAGATACAGTGGACGTGTTAACTCCAAAACTATCTTCAGGATGTGGTGGTATCATAGGAGATGGTTTTGGAGTTGACACATCCACTGTATCTTCAGGATGTGGTGGTATCATAGGAGATGGTTTTGGAGTTGACACATGCACTGTTTCTCCAGGATGTGGTGGTGGTAGGTGAAGAGAGCTTCAGCACTCCCTGCTACGTCCAGATGAACCCAGAGGCGTGCCACATCCTGACGGAGACACTGGGGATGTATAGTCTGGTGGGCCAGGCCATCAGCAAGGCAACAGCCAAGCGCCTCAAACTGGCCGTGTTTGGTCCCATCACAAGCACCACCCTGGAGTACCACATCAGAGTCTACTGCCTGGATGACACACAGGATGCACTCAAGGTACGTGCTTAGTTTCTCACGCTGCACACCACATTTGGGTTTACTGCCTGGATACTGTACTGCTAGGAGACGATCCTATGCGCTGCAGTACCAAATCTGGTGTTACTGCCTGGATACTGTACTGCTAGGAGACGATCCTATGCACTGCAGTACCACTTCTGGTGTTACTGCCTGGATACTGTACTGCTAGGAGACGATCCTATGCACTGCAGTACCAAATCTGGTGTTACTGCCTGGATACAGCACTGCTAGCAGACCGATCCTGCGTGCTGCAGTAGTACATTCAGGTATGCTGAGAATGTGGGTACCATCATGCTGTCTCCTGCAGCTATAAAATGCTTGTTTACTGAATAGTAAGGTAGGTCATGTAAAATATGATCCCTGCTTGGTGAGAGCTCCTGCCAACCGAAGAGGAGCGGCAGAGTGCTCAGTCTTCCTCATATGCAGGTCAAGATCAAAGCCGCACACTTACAATCTCCAAGAGGAAAAATTGGCTGGGTCGGGAAATTTCCTATAATCTCATCTCATTCCCTTGACGTATGAAATACTTATGAACCTGTACGCGGTGAGATTGTTTCTTGTATTCCTTCAAGTTATTTCTGAAAATATTGCCACACTATTATCAAAGAATTTTACTGCAGGTAAAAGACACGCTGAAAGAGTCAGCTTTTGTGTCTTGATTCTGGTGCCCGTTTGTCAGGTTTCCTGCAGACAATTTCAAATGTGCGCTAAGGGGAGACACAAATGAGTTTTCAAACTCTAATTTCATTTGTAATATAATGGAGTGTGCTGCGCAGAAAAGAGTGGTTAAGCTTTTGAATGTTGAACGAAAGTACAAATACAAGGTATAAATATATAGCTCTGACACTGAGAAGTCCCAAACATGACAAGAGAAAAAAATTGTTTTAAATTGGTCTGGGAATGTCATCCTAATGTTAAAGATGTGTTAGAATATTTAGTCTGAGTTTTCTTTTAAATTTGTAATCCTTGCTGCAAGGAATATTTTTCCCCCACTGTGACATGTTTTCTGTTCTCTTGGCCGGAGGGGAGAGCTCGACTACCCTCATTGGCTGTTTTTTTTTTCCAACTGCTGTGGGTTTCTGCACCGTGTTTGTGGTGACAGCAGGGTTGATGGAAGCCCCCTACCACACCCCCCACCCCACCCAATACCTTAATAGCTTCCATGCACTCCCATTACTTTTGGGAGTGACTTTGGCAGATTAAATCTTCTGTATTTTAAATAAGATTTGCAACTTCTGTATCCTCCATCCTTGCTGTTTAAATGACCAGTTATCTGAAGCAGTGTCACAGTTGATTACATTATGATGCGTTTAAATAATTAAAAATGCATTAAATATGTCAAGACTGGTTTGAGTCTCCAAAATCCAGACTTACCAACCAGCCTGCAGGACCTGTCTTTTTCATAGGTGCCTTTTATGTCAAACCTGTACTGAAGAATTACGGAGTTACAGAGGCAATACCAATTTTTTTCTCTTCCTCATCCTTGTCTATTTTCTCGTTATCCGTATTAATGTTGATACAGAGGTAGGCACAAATGAGCAATGTGTTTATTTTGTAAATGAACGACTAATTAACTCCCTTCATCTTTGGTTCCATATCACAGAATGACAATAGATGGGAAAGGTGCTGACAACACTGTGAGGACCGTAATGAATAATCACAAGCCTTCTGTTTGCCTTTGATTATTGAAATGTTGGGCTCATCACGCCACACCTTCTGTCCCTGAACAGGGGTTCCTGTACAACAAGGTTATTTCCATACTAGATGCTCTCAGCCCTTTGGTCTTTGGTTACTGCGTGCTGATGCCAGCTAAATGTGAGAGTGATTACCCAGTGGTGTTCATGGTTGCTGCCCATAGGAGGTTCTGCAGATGGAGAAGCAGATGGGAGGGAAGCTGCTGGATGAACCAAAGACGTTAACCTTCAAAGACAGCAGCCACAACCTCCGACTCTCCATTCACGACATTCCACACACGCTGTGGAAGAGCAAGCTGCTGGCTAAGTACCAGGTTGGGCTTTGAGTGTGGCACAAGGGGGCAGAGCTATGCCAGAGTGGGCGTTTTTTTTTTTTTTTTTTTGGGGGACTGGGCATGGCCATATAGGTACATCCCACTGCTTAACCCTGTGGTGTCGCATGGCTTGGATATGTTGTCCTGGAGCAATTGAGTAAATATGCATTTGTGTGAATGTGACAAGGCAAACTTGTGCTACCTGTCTCTGCACAACACAGGAGCTGCCCTTCTCTCAGGTGTGGCACAGAGCCCAAAACACCTTGCACTGCATCTTCACCTTGGAACGCCTCAGCTACAGCACGAATGAGCTGACATGCAAGCTGTGTGTGCGCCAGGTGGAGGGTGAAGGCCAGATATTCCAGCTGTACAGCACCTTGACAGAGGTGGGCACTAGTCCACCTGCATTGCTTCCTGTGATTATGACAGGTGTTTAATTGATGGTTAAAATGAGAGCGCACACACACACACGTACCAGAGGACTGAGGAGTACAACTTGTTTTAAGAAACAGGACCCAAATAAATTGACACCCATAAGCGTATAAGTTTACTTTCTATTGTTTATAAACTATATACAGACATCCTACTTTCCAAAGTTTACAGAAGACAGCAGCATACTCCAATACTGTAAACAAAGGAACTCCCCCCAGTGAAAATGTCAGTCACAGCTGCGGTTCGTCATTCCCTGCAGAAAACCCAGAGTATCGACACCTCACTGCTGGACCCAGCAAGTAGTATCACTACGCTGGTGGGCCCCAGTGCCTTCCGCATCCCGCTGTCCATCCGCCAGAAGCTCTGTGGCAGCTTGGACGCGCCCCCAGCACGAGGCAACGACTGGAGGATGCTGGCACACAAGCTGAAGCTGGACAGGTGAGAGACAGGCGTGAGACAGGCGTGAGACAGGCGTAGCTGCTCGCTGGAACAACGCAGCGACGCACTGATGTTCCATCAGGCACACGCCGCTACACATGTAATAACCCCAGCGTCGCATGGTGACACGCTGCTGTGCATGTGTAATAACTCCAGCATCACGTTTGGACACCACTGCGCATACACAACAACCCAAATGTCACGTCCACATACTGCGGCACGTGTAGTAACCAGTGAAACACGTTGGCACGCTGCTGTGCATGTGTACTAATTCCGGTGTCACATGGTTGTTTGTTGGCAGTCGGTCAGCCGAGAACGTTGTCCATCACCATCTCTTTCAGGTATCTGAATTATTTTGCCACCAAGTCGAGTCCAACAGGTGTGATCCTGGACCTCTGGGAAGCCCAGCACTTTCCTGATGGGAACCTGAGCCAGCTGGCCAGTGTTCTGGAAGAGATGGGTCGCTACAGCAACGCTGCAGCCAAGGCAATGGAACAGTGACATCTCACACACCACTGTCTTCTCACTTCAGAGAAGCAAACGTCCTGGGAGAAAACAGTGAACATCTCAGCTAACCATGATGGTCCAAGGTGACCCAGTGGCAGAACTCTTGGCATTCCCTAACAGGAAGCTGTTATGTTTGTTTTTCTGCAGAATGTTTTTAAACAGAGGAATTCGTTAGCCTAGGCAACATAGCGCTTGGTAGATGTTTATATTATTCCTGTTAGTTTCCTAGGAAACGAGACATTCTTCTGTCCATATATGTGGATGACTTGCTCTGGACTTATCGGCTTGTGGTGGATTGGTTGTGTAGACAGCGTCTGGGAAGGTGCAGACTTATGACTGGTGACTGCTAATCCATTTCAATCTAAAAAAATATTATTTACATAAATTAACTTTATAACAGTGTTTTAAGTTTTCATATTCTTAATTACACAAAATGTATTTTTCCTTGTACTCTAATCATTTGTTGCATGCTGCCACCTGGTGGGCACTCCTAGGACCATCACCCAATGTCAGACCATGGAAATCTTGGCCTATTACTGGCTTTCATTCTGGTTTTTTTTTATTATGTTTGTATTGTACACATGTTTCCCATAATTCTTCATTGGTACCATGAAGTTAGCTACATACTCTCAATACATCTTTGTAGTCCAGTCAGAGCTGAAAGTCAACCCTTTCTCCATACCATAAGTAGTATCACTAGGAGCTGGTTCTAAGCAGACTGTCTGGATTAAAGCTACAAAGCTCTACCCTTCAAGGTTTAGGAAGACTGCTTGTTTCTGCTCACATTTAAAGACTGCATGTCAATCTCTTTTAGGGAAATTTAACAAAAAAAAAAAAAAAAAAAGGTACAATTGTCTACGTCAGAAAAATGTTTACAGCGTACGTTGTAGCATTAGAAGCCGTTACCATCTTGTTTGTTTTTTAACATTCTTTTTGTACAAAATTTTCTAATGCTGTCTATGCAAACTCGCAGTAGCAGAGAAGCACTAGCATATTGCATTCTGTGGTCCTATTGCTCAGTACCGTTACCATGGTAACGACGCGGCTTGTTCCATGTGCGTGATGTTTCCTGCAAGTGCTGAGGCTTCTTCTGGCAGGGCTCTGTACAAAGTGTAAGAAAGAAATTTTAAACAAACAATAAATTATATTTATATGCAACAGTGGCTCTGCATTCTGAGTGACTTTCCTGGGTGATTCTATGTTCATCTGCTGGGGGAAGAGAAAGACGGTCGATATGCAGAGCTAGATGTCTGTCAGACCTGACAGGAGACTCAAATCTCAATCTGCCAGGCCAAAATGGAAACAGATAGGAAGGTTGACATTCCATTATATGCTTTCATCATCACACAGGTGAAGGTTAAATGAGGACCAGGGTATATTCTCTCCGCAGTTTAACAACTGAAAACATCCTTGACAGAATGCGTCATTATCCAACGTGCAACTCCCTCTACAGCTAGCATTTGCATATACAGGCAGACAGGACCTAACTGAATGAGCTGATTGATTTTTAAAAATGCAGGAACGGGTACCTGCATCGCCACAGTGACTAATAAGAAATGTCAGGTAGTCATTATGAAGATCTAACATCATTCGTGCCCGTTTCCTCCACTATAAACTCTTTAGACAAAGTCAGTTAGCATTTGTGCTGTTCTGGTGTTAAACTAGCATACCAGACAACTACCTTTCTTTTAACCATGCAAGTCCATGTGGGACTACTCCGGTCCTCCACAGGTAAATAGACATTTATGCACCTACAGTTTGTTTAAGCAGCAGTTGACGACAACCCCCCCCCCCATTAACTTTGCAGTTTTGAGTTGAGCCTGCAGCTGCTGTGGGCAGCAAGGCCTTTTGTCCAAGTGTGAAATTTTGGAAGAAAATTTGCCATTCCCCCCCCCCCCTTTCCCTGATATGAATCTGACAACATCACCCGTGGCTGTCAGACAGCAAAGGAATTATGACACCTTTTCTCTGATTCTCTCAATGAATGTTGTCAGGGTCAGTCTGTGCTGCGCTTTATTATAGGAGTTAAATAAAAGAGGTATACTAATGCTCAGCTCACCCAGTGAGTCATGAGGAGCGGACAGGCAGATCTCTGGGTTCCTGTCCATAGAGGGTGTGTGTGTGTGACAGAGAGACAGAAGGTACAAGGACGAGGGGACTGGTGTGTTCTGTTAAAAGACCCCACGTGACATCTACAGCCACAGAAACGAACAAGTTGGAGCTAAAGATACAGAACAGGAAATAGAAGAGAAAAACTCAGGCAGGAGCGCTGGGGGACGTGGTGAGAACAGGGCAGGTCTGAGACGAGGCAAAACGAATAAACCTGCACATTTACACTGTGACGTCACAGAAGTTTATTAATCGTTTATGCATAGAAAAGCTCAATTTGGTCACATTTGGTCAAGATAAAAATAACACGTCGATTTCATCATTTGCCTTGGCCGGATTGGAATTTTGCAGAAACCCCACACACACACCTCTCCAATTTGTCCCCCATCTCAAGCTGCAAAAACATTCCTTCCCTTCACTGTCAATAGGCCATTAAAATCCCTCTCACTCCAAAAATGAAGAACATGACTGTATTCCAAACATGTAGATGGCCTCTGATCAGCTATGTTCACAAAAGTAATTTAGTAAAAACTAACAATCTGGCTTCTATCAGTGTCTCAAGCCAAAGTGTGCACATAGCTTGTTAAATTACTGGTAACATCTGAGCTACACAACAGGGTTTTATAATTTGTATTGTACAGTGTAGGTATGTATACACACCCTCCCTCTCTCTCTCACACACACACACACCCCAACAGTAGACATTTCCCATTAACCTGACTTTACAGGAACACATCGCTAATTGTTAATTCCAGTACTGGTTGATTCATTTGTTTTACTAGGACATCCGCTGTGGTACAGGGAGTTTCATATTCAGTTCCAGCCACTGAGAAAATAAGCTCAGAGTAATCTCTTCTCTCCACGGAGTCCAGGCAAATGATTAAAAATAAACTGAATAAAAAAATAAAATAAAAAAAACAAACCCCTGTAGACAGTGAGCAACAGTAAAGGCAAAACCATGACTAAAGGATTCACTGATTCAGATCTGTCAGGGAAATTTCCCCACGGCGAAGATAATCATGGCACCTTAAAGAGAGAGCGGGTGAGAGACCGTTATCTCGTCAAATACAACAGAGCAGTTATGAAAATCCACCACAAACTGGCAGGGCAGAAAAAGGGGAACAGAGTTTGGGCGAGTTCGTAAACCCGAGGGAGACAGATTTCAACACAGAGTTGAGGAACTGACCCTCAACCTGTCAGGTACCAACTGATGCTGGGTACCGACTCACCAGTACCGGGACTCGTAACCTCTGGCACAACTACAGAACGGATGTCAACTGGACCAAAACACCACAGACTTCCAAAGCCATCTGTGTCCAAAACCATCGCACCATGCAGAAACATTTAAATTGCAACACGTATGCAAACCCCCCCCCCCCCGAAAAATACAATCGTGTCACAATCGAGACAGAGGAAAAACTTTATTCAACAACATTCCCTGATTTACACAATTTCAGAAAATAAAAGCAGCATTAACATATGACAAATCTTTATCAATTAAAAGAAAGAAAGAAAGAAAGAAAGAAAGAAAGAAAGAAAAAAAATAAATTAAGCTTCTTGTGTGCCCTGGTCACTGGTACCTGCTGAGAGGTGTCCCTTTGGGCACCCGAGTCACACCAAGCACAGCACAGACCAAAGGACTCCTCCACATGGCATGAACATCATTCCTACAACGTTTCAACTTTCCACGTTATCTGAGTGCTACAGGACTAACCTGTCCCGACAGTCACCTGTGCTCCCATTATACACCGAGATTATTCTAAAATGACTATTCGCTAAAGAAACCCATGAGAATCAGAAACCGTTTCTCCAAAAACCGAATGGTGATTCACGCAGAACTGAATGTATTATGGCCACTGAATATAAGCTTTCATAACAAGGTGCCCAGTGACAGTAACAAGAGCTAAGGTCAAACACAGCCTACTCCCCGGTGCATTATGAATGACTGCTAAAGAGA
>JABJVR010007750.1:0-11232 GCA_025773905.1 Chitala chitala | reverse complement strand
TCTCCCTCTCCCTCTCCCTCTCCCTCTCCCTCTCCCTCTCCCTATCCTATCCCTATCCTATCCCTATCCTATCCCTATCCTATCCTATCCTATCCTATCCACTTGTACAGTGAAAATGAGTGGTTGAATGTTGAGTGCAACTGTAATCTGAATCCCTCTCAAAGTCCAAAAGGGCCTCATCCACAATAAACATTTTATTTGCTTAAGCCATCTGGGGTTGCATGGCCTCCTTTAAGCAATTGGTTACGGAACAGTGTCTGCCAGGAACACAACAAATCAGCTTGGTATTCCTCAGTGTGCACATTCTAATTAAACCAAGAAGAATTCTGGGGAGATGGCAATGTGACAGGCAGAGACCTAGGAGTCCACAGAAAAAGATGTTTCAGTGCTACCATTTCAGATCCAAGCAGTGATGTACTGGATTAGAAATCAAGACCATGTGGTAGGAAAAACACCCAGAGTGTAACGTGCACACCAGTAGCCCTAATTGACACCACGGGAGTTGCAAGGTAGTCACAGTGTAGTGTGGGCACAGAGAGGGAAGCTCTTTAAAATCTTGCACTTCTTCAAATCCTTTGGTGGTACCTTGACACGTTCTCCAGTGTTGTGCAAGGTGCAGACCTCTAGATATCTGTCCTGAACCATGATCCAAACAGGTCATTGCAGAAAATGGGAACAGCTCCGATTAAAACAGCCTGGTGAAAAGTGCACCGTCAGGCAGTGCTCATTTATCCCCTGAAGACGCCTTTCTGCCCTGTGCCCGCATGATAAATGGCTGGAGAAATCCACTTTTGCTTTCAAGGCCAGATGGCTTTACTTAATTCTAGGCAATTTTCTAAATGAGGTCTGAGGTGGTGGGAGTGCAGACAATTACAGAGAAATTAGCTAGCGAAAAACTCCACTGGTGTGCACTTGAAATGGAATTTTAAAAAAAATAATAAAAAAAATTTAAAAAAACTTACATGATTACCAATCAATGGAAGATAAGCATCTTAATTTTACTTAATTTTAAGCATTGAGAGAATTTTTTTTAACCTTATTAATACTGTATGTATGTTTCCAGAGACTATAGGACAAAAATATAGCAGGACTTGAATGTCTATGTGTGAAAGATAAGAGGTCATTTTTGGGGTTCCACTTTTGAGTTTCGGCTTTCTGATTTAAACACACACAAGTTTTTACCTTAGGGCTGAAAGGCACAATGAGTAGGGTTGGAAGTGGAAAACCATTTTAAACAAATTGAACTCAGATCCAACTCGGTTACTTAGGAATGTAAAGGAACAGTCACAGAGACACAACAAAGTCAATGAGCAGGTATGAGATGGATGGACAGAGACAGACCAGCACAGCAGAACAGTACAGAACAAGGCCTATATGGGACACAAAAGCCTTCTCTCACCACACCCTTATGACCGCAACATGCAACTACTTGTCCCAGGGCAAGAGAGGCCAACTCCATTATAGTGCCAGATCCACTTTTGGGCTTCCAAGGCAAAGTCCCAGCCAGGCGTGGCTGGCAAACAGCAGCCCTCTGGTCTGTCCAGGATTTCCAGAAACCTGGAATCCCTGTGCTTCCTACACGCTTCATACCCGCCACCATCTGTGACTCAAGTCTTCCACTGGCTTTCCTGGTACACAGTTCTGAAACATCATGGCTCTGCTCAGGGAGGCCCCGCCTCCTAATGAGAAGGTTCATTCAGGGACAAAACGGGTAGAGTGGAGATGCTGGTACACACAGACTGCTTAACCAGGCTCCAGATTCTGCAAGAGAACATGTAGTTGCCAAACACAGAGACTAACAAATCCTTGATATTTTAAGCTCCCACTCAATATTATCACTGTTGCTAGTTCTTTAAGTAAACGCTTTAAAGTGGCTGATATAGCCATTTCTACAAGCAGATAAAAATAATAGCATTCTTTGCTGTTTATATAATCTATTACTGGAAATTAGCATCAGATATCAGTAAAGTGAGTTCTGCCAAAAACAACCCAAAATCATGTCACCATTCCAAAGTAAAAGCAGTCATTATTAACACACTCTCTGTCTGTCTCGCTCGCTCTCTGTCTCTCTCGCTCACTCGCTCACACACACAGTTTTCTATCATTTAGGATACAGAAATATACTCTAAAGACTAAAAGGAAAAAAACCCACAAAGTGTGGGAAACGGGAAAAAAAAATAAATAAACAAAAACAGTTGGCATTAGATGTTATGGGTGACATGCATCTTTACTCAACAAAAGCATAGCTTGAAAGAGTCTATAAAAGCCAAGCGTATATAATTATACAGCCAAATATAATTCAGATATACAGCAATTACAGGGTGGATATTTTAACTCATTTAGGTTGAGTTCTTTCGTTCTACTTGGGAAAACAAATGTGCAAAACTTTAAGTGAGGGACAGGCTTCACCCATAAACTTATAGGTATAAGGGCCTTTTGTACCATCCTGATGTAACCATCAAGTGCTCTTAATAAAGTTTAATCGAGGCACATTTGACAGTGCTGACAGCAGGCAGCTAGACGCTGGGTGTCATGTGTCCCGTCTTGGCACTGGCTCAGCGGATGGGGGTCACTCAGGGTGCTGTATCCAAACAGACCTGGAGACCCAAAGCCACAATTTCTCAGTGGAAAAAGGACAACCTGACAGAATCCGTGACAGTGAAGTTGGGGCTTGGGAGGAGAGATTCCCCTCTGTGTCCCTCACTCCTTTGGGCTCCTCTGTGTCCCTTCTCTCATCATCTCTCGTCATCGCTCCTACGTGTTGAGCAGAGACGGCTCCGCAGCACTGAGCACGCCAGTGAGCCGCTTGGCAGCACAAGCTGTGCTGCTCTGCCACACTGCTGCTGCAGTCGTCCCAGCGTTGGGTCCCAGCCCAGGGCTGCAAACTCTCATGCTCTGAACGTGACACTCGGGCAGGGACTCGTGACACCCGGGCAGAGGCTCGCACTGCCAAACTACACAGAAAAGTGAAACTGACTAAACCTAGGCAAGAAAGGGAATAACCACTAAAGAAATTAGGTCTGCAAAGCTTGCAAAGCTATATATAATTTTTTTCTTAGAACTTGTCAGGTGGAGACAGTCTCCAGAGGCTCACGTCACTGAGTAGAGCCGACAGACTGATGGTTCCAGCTGAAATGTGAAGATCGAGGAATGGAAGAAAGTGAAACAGAAACCTGAGAGCCTCCTGAAGAACAGCCAAGGCACTGTGCAAAGGAACAATGAAGTCTTCCAAAAGATCAAACAAACAAAAGGAAAGGTCTATGATGACCATCAGCATAAACTGTTATGACATAAAAAAGCCACAACTGTGCAAATGTTTACAGCACCTAGGGGGCATCTGGCAGTCCTCCTAATGCTGTCTAAACACCACGTGCCCTCCATTTGGGACAAAGCAGCAAGATGAGCCCACGCGAACAGCCCAAACGCAATGGCATGTGACCCTGAGCTGCGCAGGCATGCAGGTGACAAGGCAGGCGCGCGCCAAAAACAACACGAGGACAAAAGCTCAAGCTAAGCCAATGGACCCAATTAACCATTTCTGAAAGAAACCTCCTTGCAGTTCTCCACACAAGCAGAATGTCCAGTGGGCAAGAAAGGATGGGCATGCCTGTCACCAACTGACAGAACTGGTAAATTTGCCGTGCAGCTGTGGCAAATTTTTATATGCTATATGTTGGATAAAGCAATGAAAGCAGCCAAGTGGCTCACTGGGTAAAACATCAGGCTGGGACGTGACAGTCTCTTGGTTTAAATCCCAGGCCAGCTGCCAGGTGTGTCCTTGAGCAAGATGCTCAAATGCTGGCTCCCCAAGTATCACATGTGGCTGCCCACTGCGCCCCCCGATGATGTGCTAAATGCAAAGAAGGAATTTTCCTCTGGGATTAATGAAGTACTATTTTAAAAAAACTGCCAAAGGATGGTCAAATTTAACATTTTCTCAATTCCAACATGTCTGCCCAAAGCAGTGGTGAGTGCACAAAACATAATGGAATTCTGAATTCTTAAAACAATCTTTTGTCGTAATTTATTATTGACCAACACCAAAAAAAAAATTACTGATCCACACTTATGCATAATATGCAGTGCCAACCTCAACTCTCGTTATAACAATTATTTTTAATGACGTAGTGTACAGCATAACGCCCAGTTTCAGTTTGTACAGCGTCAGGTAATGAAACTAATTTTGCTCACTGCTGCTATAAATAACTAGCACTGAAACATGGCAATGACAATACTATACTCGTATACGGTTAGACACACAATACAAGATTTGTAAAAGCTGCTTTGTGGTCAAATAGTTGGCACAGTCTCTTGCCACCTCAAACCCTGAGACAGGAAAATTCAAATAGTTTCTGAAAGCACCATAGGTAAGATAAATCTCTACTAGAGGTGGGAAAAAAATATGGATTTTTCCATTAATCTCGACACTGTTTTTCATTACTCAATATTGATTCACAAATTTCCGAGACTGATCCTGCGAGTTTTAAAATACTTTTACGTCAATTTTATTAAGGCCATAAAGAGTATATATTCACCCTAGAATGTAACGTGATGGCTGATTTGGAACAGTTTGGATCAGACAATTCATAAAGTCAACATGGGGGAAAAAAAAAAAAAAAAAAAACAGCATGGCAATATCATTAAAACTGTAAACTATAAAGTCCAGACTTTTTTCACACAAAACATGTCATGATTCTTAACTCGAACAGAATCACAGAACTGAAACTAACGTTAAAGCGTTTATTTTGTCTCCATAGAAACTTGTCATATGATTAACATCAGATCATCTCTAAACTTCTAAATATGGGTTGTTGATCACAAATTATGTGTGGGATTTTAACATTATGAGATGCTGTAGGCTGCCATTCAACAATATGAGAGAGACAGCTCCGTTTTTGTATCAAAAACTATAACTGGGAACTTAATTCCTCACAAACATAACTGTTATTCAATTAACTTCTATCGAAAAATGACATTTGAAGTTGAGTTTTTGCATGGACACACAAGCTACACTCAAACTGGTTAACTTCATTTTATGTAGCAACATCCTGAAAAGTTTAGTATTACTGGTGGCTGAGAGTTATGATAGGGTGACTAAATGCTCATTTTGGGGAGTATTATGTAATGGTGAAACTAATAATAAAAATAAAAATAAAAAAACAATTTTACTGAGTTTTACAGAGGGTTTTGATATAAAGCTCCAAACAGTAAATTACTGTACACAGTCTAAAAACATTATCAAGAATCTCTTGACAAGCCCTGTCCGAGTTGGACCTGTAAGGGGTAATTCCCCCTTATTTTCCACAACTGAATTTCAATCCTCATTTCAAGATGTTAAGAAAAAGACCTAACAACAGCCTTTTCTGGTTAACAGTATTACATAGTAACGAATGTTATGTTACAACTACAGTACACTATTTTGTTTATTGGTACAATAAAAATTTTATTAACATTGACATTTGTTAATGTTTGACATCAATCTACAAAATTTATTTCATTCTCAAAGAACTGAACTACAGTAAAACACATTTTAGTAAAATTTAATTAAATCCAAACTGAATGGATTTTAAAACTGAACCGAATTTGGCACTTGTGATTTGGAGTCAGATCAGATTGCGAGGTCAGGGCCCATTCCCAGCCCTAATCTCTACGGGTCATTTCTTCTTACGTACTGTAAAATCGGTTGGCTCCTTTTTCCAATTGTAGAAATAATTCTATAACACTGAACCTTAAGTACTTGGATGAAACAGGTCAGGTCATTATCTTTAGAGATCACACTTAGTGTGCTAACGAGGTACACCTGTATTAATTTAAATTCCACTTGTGTTCAACTGTATAACTGAAGAACAGTTTCAGAAATTTTGTCGTTTTCACAACTGAAACAGCAGATAAGATTAATGCTGCTGTTTTGAAGCCCCAGGAGGTGCCTGTGGAGCTTGAAACTGACAGGAAACAAGTTGGAAAAGGTCATAACAAGATATTTAAACCTTCCTAGCAGCACTGTGCAACCTACTGTAACAAAATGGAGAAAATGTGCCACAGTAAAGGTCAGGTTGTGGCATCACACTAAGCAATTTAACAAGAAGGGCAGCTGTTAGAGAAGTTAGCAACAGGCCAGCTCCAACACTGTCACAGCTGCAATGGGAGAAACTGCCCAGACATGAACAATCTAATCAGCACATTACAGACTCCACAAGTCTGAGAAAGTGACTACAAGTAAGCCACTTGTGAGAAAGACCAACAAAAGACTTAATAAGCTCCAGGCATGACATGTGGCAAAACCTGAATCAATAAAGGAAACAAGTAACACTGTGGTCTAATGAGAGTAAAGCTGAGCTCTTGGGCCTGGAAGCAAAATGTTATGTTTGACACAAAAAAAAAAATGCAGCCCAACACCCAGGTAACACCATCCCTCCTGCCAACCATGTAGGTGGCTGAATCATTGTCTGGGCTTGCATTTGAGCAGAACTGAAATTCTTGTTGCCATCAAGGGCCACACAAATGGAGCCAAATCTTTGAGAAAATTCACTTGCTGTCCACCAATGTTTTCTTTCCAATTTCAGTTCAAGTTCATTTACATTAAAACATGAGCAAAAATCCCAAAATCTAACGTGCACAGCTCATTGTCATCATTCTCCTGGTGAAAGAACTGAGGTGAAGTCAGGTCTAGATGCAGGAAGGATTTACTACACAACACAGGGCTAGAACTAGACCAAAAACCGGGACTTGGGTACATCAAGCTGAAGTAAATGAACACAAGAGTGAGAAGACAGACAACATGAGGCAGGACCAGGAGCTACCAGAACAGGAATAAAGGACACAAAGTCATGGGCAGCTACACAGAAGCATACAAGAAAGACAAAACCCAGGAACTAAAGAACAGGAGTGTAAACTTTCAGAGAACATCCAGCATCTAACAATAACAGGCAGGGACTATGGGAAACAGCAGAGCTAACATGGGGAATCAAACAAGCCAGGGGAATCAAACAAGGTGTATGTAGTGAAACAATCAAAGGAGAAGGGTAGGATACAGACTGACATAGACATCACACATTAGGTAGGAAAGCTAGAAACACACAGAACTAGACAGGACAGGACTTTTGCAAATAAGCAATTCAAATAATTTTGGGGGAAAAATGAACTGAAAATTGTTAACAAACAAACAAAAACACACACACACACACACACACACACACACACACACACACACACACACACACTTTGCCACTCTGACCAATGGCAACTTGATGGCATTTTTCAGAGTGGTAAACTGTGATGATGAAACCTCATAAAGCGTCCTTTTTGGATCATAAAGGGGGCCTGCCAGGTTTACCTCAGCCTGACAGGCCTTCCAATCCTGGGGGAGGGGTTGTATTACGTACAGCGTCCAGAAAAGGGGCCAGACAAGACATCGTGTGTGATTAGCTAGGTGCCATCACACACAGCCTGACAGCTACTCCACTTCCAGAACCAGTCAATGCTCTCTGTGATACAGAGACAGGACGGCTCTGTGCAGGGAGTAAACGCATCCTCTGAATAACTTCTGTCCTGCTAATTACAGTACATTAGTGCTAATTAGTACATTGTAGGAACAGTTTAAGAATTAATCAAATAGACATACTGATGCAAGGTAAAGTGTTTTCACAAAAATGCACAGGACAGCAAAAATAATGATTTTAAGACATTAAAAATTTGAGAGAAGGACAACTACATCTGGATGGCCCAGCACCAGAGGTATCCACATAAAACTCCCATATTACTAAATGCCATCAATTATATGACTGCGTGTGTGAGGGATGGAGGGGAGGGGTGTAACGCAAACACACGCGCACTAAATTCCTTTTGGCTGACTAACTGTGATGACTGCACAAAAGGACATCAGCGTTTTGCGTCAGCGAGGTGCTCGCTTTGCGCTGACATTTGAACCAACAGATGTAGCGTTTCCTCTTCCCCTGACTGCAGGCCACGTGGACTCCTTCAGCTGCCTCACAAAATACTGTACGTGTAAAATAATGCAGCAAAATGTTTGTTCATTTTAGGGTCATGAACTAGGATGACTAGAGGAAAAAAAAAAAAAAAAGTCACTCCATTCAACACCAGCAGAAAGTTAGGAATCTGAGGCCTCTCAAATATCACACTAATTTTTAAACATAATTAAATTGTTTTATAACTGACACCAAGCAGCAAAATGCAACAGACCAAAATGCAAAAATATTTCAGCTATCACTGCATTTTTCAATACCACACAAAAAATTATACTCTGCGTTTTGCTTTCATGTATTCAAATACTCTTTCTGCTTGTGTCTAGGCAGTTACCATCACAAAAACTAGGTTCACATTATAGAATAGAAAGCAGTGTACAAGGAAGGAACTGGAGGGGTTAGTGTGAACTACAAAATCATGTTCTCCCCAAACCTATCTCCAAAGGTCCTACCTGTGCTAAAGCTTAACTTCAACTGGGACAAGTGGGAATTACCCACCTTGATCCCAACATGTGAGACATGAAGCTCAGCGACTCGTGCTGGCTGACAAAGGCTGACCGCCCACAAAGAGCGCGCTGCCCAACGTCCAGAACGCACGCTCAACATCCGCCACCGAGAAACGGAGACCAGCGGGACCCCGTAATAAACCGCCACCGAGAAACGGAGACCAGCGGGACCCCGTAATAAACCGCCACCGAGATGTGTGCAAAGGCTCAGAGGAAACACACTGACGACACTCCATGGAAACCACACAACACAGAAGAGAGCAGAAAAGCAGGGCCACATAGCTCTCTCTGTTGGACTGTTTTGATCATCTGTGCTTTTCTGCATCACTACGGTTTTTATGTCTAAGCTCTCATAAAGCTTTATTGCGGATACAGCAACTGTACGCTGCAAAAGGTCCAAACGAGGTCCAAACAGCCCTTCCCAGCTTAAATGCACGAAGCGTGCAGCCTTGCCATCTGCCTCAACACTGAGGCAGCAGCAGAATAAAACAAGCCAGTGAGCTCACCGAAAGCCCACTTCAGCAGTACACTTACTGTAAGGAGTTTTACTTGTTTAATTACATCGCCATTCTGATGTCTTTTCATGACATCTTCCTCTGAGACAAAGAGAGAGGAGTTGCCACAGGCAACATTTTTGTGCAACTGAACCATGAAACCAACGTGAAAAGGAAAGGTGGGGACTGCAATACCACACATTCTCAGACAGAGGGGCAGTTCAGCATCCTGGGATTTGGTGAGACAGCATATTTTCCCCACTGGTGAGACGGAGGAAGATGAGCGAGTGCTGGAAAGCAGACTTTATGATTCTTGCGTCCCCTCTTCTCTCCCGGAGAAACTGAACACATATGTCACGCTTCTTGTCCACAGTGCAGGGGAGAGACAGAGCCCTGAAGGGGCAACATTCCTGTATGGCGAGGACATCCCTGCACTTCTCCTGCATCTACAATAAGAACTGTAGCATTCTTATGGGGGCCCATGCACTCATTCTATGAGGCCAGTTGAGCTATTAAGTCCTTCTCCTTCATGTGTCACGAGGCCTCCAACAAGCCAGCACGTGCACCACCCTGCTATGTTAAGGAGAGGTACGAAGTGAAACTCTCATTCCACACAGTCATTTCTCACGACACTGGAGAGGAACCCTGGAGGCAGAGTGTCAGGCAAAGCCAGCACTATCAGCAGATCCTATCTTGTAATCTGCCCTGATGGAACACCATAGTTTAGCAAACATCACAGAATAGCTAGGGCGTTATGAAATGGAGGCTGGTGAGCTGACATGGTACATTACCAACAGTACACACACATATTGCCACTCAGTCATGACCGCATTAAGAATATCAATATTTATGGAATAGGTTCTGCTGAGCCCCTGTTGTTGTAAGGTTGGACAGGTTCAAAAGTATTTCACTTTCTAATGTATTTCCCCAATTACTTATTTCACTTTTAACTCACTTTTAGCTCAGTTTGAGATGTTGGCTTTACTGTTTTTATTGCTGTCTTTTACTGTTTTTTTTATTGTTTTTACCTTTGTTTTCTATTTGTTTTTTGACTGTCGTATATCTATAATTGTGTTGTTTTTAAGGTGCTTTATAAATAAAGATGGATTGGATAATGTGTAGCCCATAGTCCTTTCTGAACTTCCCAGTATCATAGCCATTACAAGTCCAACAGATTATTACTATGATGATAATGATGACAACAAACTCTAGAAATCAAATGTTGCTTGCAGTATGGAGTGTCCTGATGTAAGAATGACAAAAATACTAAAACACTAGAGAATGTTGACATTTCATCAGTTTTATTGCTTTTAAAAGTAATGACGCACCACATGAGGTGACCACCTCTCCTTCCAGCAGCCCCTGCTTCATGCCACTTGACTCAAGACCTCAGACTTGCAGTGGTTTACCTGCTTTCTACATGTAGAAGCAAAAGAACAAGATGTTCCACAGCAAAACCACAGGCTTCAGCTGTGCCTTGGGTTCTACCAGTTCCTGGGTCTTAGATTTGGCTGAACCAATAGGGAGTGATCTGTGGTACCCAGCCCACGTTGTGGGACCAAAAATGGAAAGGCGGTGCCAGGGCAACAAGGCAAGCAATGGCACTGACAGGAAGTGTAGGTGGGAACTGCACATTCACGCAGAGCTTCAACCCTGCCTGCTAAACACTTGCTGGGCAGAGCTGGGCTGAATCAAACAGACAGTTACAGAAAGACAGAGAAAGACAAAATGAGAAAGAGGAAAAAGAGAAAAAGCTGAAGTCAAGCGGTTTGTGGCTTGGCAGGCAGAGCCCAGAGGCAGTAACACAGCAGCTGAGTGAAGTCACAGCTCTCATGGCTGACAGACGGAATAACTGTGCTGACGTACGGGAAACCGCCCCGAAAAAAAAAAAAAAAACACAGCTCAAGCAATGGAGCAGCACGAGAACACACACCATCTTCACACTCATTCTGTTCAAGTGCATAAACATTTTAAAGACAGAAAAAGAACAAGGGGAGGGGGAATAATCGGTCCAGTCAATACCTTAAGAGTACTCTGAGGAGGTTTCCTCCCCCTCCATCCATTTCGTTATATACACAAACTTCATTTGTTATAAACTACAGCAGAGTGGCTATAGCTGGGAAAGCACAGGTGTCTCAGGGATAACAGGGAGTGCCTTCAAGTCAGTCTCTGTCAAACCTGCCCCCCACAGTGTACACGCGGGGGGGGGGGGGCGGGGGGGGGCGGGGGGGGGGGGGGGGGGGCGGGGGG